>JAXISO010000194.1:0-78939 GCA_036785465.1 Colletotrichum agaves
ATTTAAAAGTATAGTATAATAAAGTCCTATATAATTAGGATATAGTATTAGTAAGTAATTATAGTATATAATAAATAATTAGTAGCTTTATTAAGAGAGGTAATTAGTATATTTAGGTTTTTCTCTAATTAGTCTCCTAGTAGAATAATATTTATAACTTAAATATATATGTTCTAGTTAATTAGGCTACTCCTCTAAGGGGTAGGAATTTATTATAGGAGCTCTTAAGGACTATAGAATAGGTTTATAAAGGTACTAAGAATACTAGCTATTAATTAGTAGAGGAAGCTAGGTTTGGATACTATGATTAAACTTTCCTCTTATTTAACCTAGTCTAGTGTAATATTCTCACTAAGTTCTAGAAATAATAGTTTATAAATATATTTATAAGGGTAAGGTTCTATTATAAAGGTTACTCTATAGAGTATATTCCTCATAATATTCTTATTAATATAAGTAGTGGGAGTATTTACTTTAAGTACTTTAATTATAGTAGCCTCTTTTATATAGACCTAAGTATAAATATAAGTTTTAATAGTACTAACTTTCTCCTATATAGGGTTCTTATACTAGGATATAGGGGTAGAGTTTACCTAAGTATTATTTTACTTTTATATTTCCTTTATGAGGTAATTACTAGAGCTAGGAGTTTTAGTAATATGTCCTAGTAAGTCCTTTTTAGTGGGGATAAATATATTTAGCTAATATTTATTATTATGTAAGAGGTAGTCTTGAATAATTAACTTTATATATTTATATATAGTATTATTATAGTTCTATTATACTTAGTAAAGGAAGGACTTTAGAATAGTTATTTTTATATTTATTCTCTTAGTTTATAGGTCCTTAGTAAGAATTCTTCTCTCTATTATTATAGTGAATTTATTAGGTTCCTGGATAATTATTTATAGTATGGGATTATTTATTATTACTAGGTTCTTATTTTTATTTATAATTTTCTCTATTTATGGCTCTAGTAGTAGTATTAGTAGGTGCTCCTGGATTAGGTTTGTAATGTGGACTCTCTTATTAGAATGGGTAGTAGGGTAGGGAGAAGTATAGTAGTTCTGAGATTAAAATTAAGTTATTATATTAACTTTTATATTAGTAGAAAGAATTATAGTTAGTGTATTAAATATAGTTATATAGATATTAAGGATATTATAGGTAGTATTCTCTTTTTTTTTTGTAACTTAACTTTATGGGGGTATTTTAGGGGGTACTAAGTTTATAGCCCCTTATATAGTATACTAGGTGCACTTGTTTATATTGTGCTGGCTTTTAAGTTAGGATTCTATTATTCTAAGTGTGGGAAAATGTTTATAAAGTTTAAGTACTCTAATTTCTAGTTACTTAGTTTCTTTTGTACTAATTATAAGAATTAGGAAGGAGATAGTTATTAAGTTATACTAGCCTCTATAGTATTTATTATTAATATTATTATTAGGAACTTGAATATAGAGAGGGCCCTAGAGGTTCCTAACTTACTAGGTTCCCCTCTTAAAGTAATAGAGGCCTTAGTTAGTAAAAGCCCTAGTTATTTTATAGTCCCTTATAATATATTTATTCTCTTTATAAGTATAGTAGGTATTAGGGTTATTAGTAGTAATAAACCTAGGAGACTATAATTAAAAAGTAGAGTCTTAGTTAGTAAAGCCTAGGTAACTTCTTCTTAAGTTAAAGAAACCTTAGCCTCTCCCACTATGGATTAAATCTCTATTATATAAATTATTATTAGAGTATAAGTACTATATTATAGATAGTATAGGTTGGTTCTTAATAGTATTAGTAGTATATATACTTATATTGTCCTATGCTTACTAGGGAGTATTTATATAATAACTAGTCCTAATTTACTTAATCTTTATATTCTCTAAGTAAGTTATAAGGTTATTTATTTAGGCCTTCTAGTTAATTATGGGGAAGGTATTCTTAATTGCCTTGGCTTTTATAAATATAACTTTTAGCTTCTTGTGTTTAAGAATAATAATAATAATACTGGGAGCTTTATTAGTTAAAATACTGTGTAGTTGCTTGTATACTTGGCTTATTTGGACCCACTGAGTAATGGTGGCCTCTATTTGGACCTAAGGGATTAAAAGTAGGGCCTTGTAGTCCCTATGGAGAGTTTTTAAAATATATTATATTATTTATTTAGGGAAGTAATGGAAAATAATATAATTAACCTCTAAGTTAGGAAGAGGATCTAGTTTCTATTTATAGGCCTTATTATAGAGGTTATTAACTTTTATAAGGAATTCTAAGATATTATTTAGCTTATTAACTTTAGGACTAAATATAAGATTTTAAAGCTTTTTATTAGGGTTTTAATAAGTACTTAGGTTTATAATATTATATATTTTAAAGAGAATATTCTTAAGGTCTATTTAATTTTTATATATTATAATTAGGCTTTTAATGGTTTACTAGTATAGTTTATTATAGTACTAATTAATTAGGGCTATTATTTTTTTATTAGTTCTCCTATAAATTTCTATATAGGATTTATAGTTATTTAAGAAGTTAGAGATATTATTATTAGTAAACTTAGGAACTTCCTAAATATAGGGAATAATAGGGACTATTAATTATTATTTTTATATAGTCTTAATTAGTTCTTTAATTACTTAGGCTATATTAATAATAAGAGAGGAGAATAGGCTATTATTAGTAGACTAGGGTTCTATTCCTATAGGGTGAGTTTTTATAGTATAATATTATTTATTATTCTTGGGAGCTTTAGAGGTAGGGTTCTTTTTATTATTATTATACTTATTATAGATATTCTTATTAGTATAAACTTAGTACTTAATATAGATAGTTTGGGTTTATAAAGGTATAATTTTCTTAGACTCTCTATTTTTAAAAGTAGTAGGATAAAGGGCTTGCCTCTAAATATTCTTAAAGGTAGTTCCCTTATAGAGTTTATTTTATAAAGTAGAATTCTTTAGTTTAGAAGAGTTAAAAGTAAATATATTAATTTCTAGGGCTTCCCTAGTCTCCTTAAAATATTATTCTAATATATTGAGTATAATAATTAAAGTAAGTTTTTAGTAATTTATAATAAGTATATATTATTATTACTAAAGTTAATATTCTTTAATTCTTATTTTATTAAATAAAAATAAAGGAAATTTTTATAATTTAAGTTTATAAATAAGTAAATTTATAAGAGGAATAAGAGTTTTTAGTTTTTCTTTATTAGTATTAATTATATTCTTTGTGGGCTAGGGGTAATTATAACTATTATTCCTCCTATAAGTATATAGGCTCTTTTTCTTCTTATGGACTAGGGATAATTATAGCCTCTATCCCTTTTATAAATTTATTAACTTATCTCTCTTTAACTTCTATAGGTAGTATAGTACTATAATCTTCCTAAATATATAAGATTCTTATTATATAATAGCTAAGATAGAGTTTAAATTCCCTTAGTTAAATTTATTAATTTAACTAAAGTTATTTATTTATTACTTTATTATTAATTATTAATTATTATAATAAAGAAAGTAAATATTAGCTTTACTTATTATTAAGAAATAGGAAAAGGGAAAACTTTTTAAGTTTATAAATTCTAAAGCTATTATAGCTAAGCTTTTAGGGTCTTAAGTACTCCTACTAAAAATAGTAATTATATAGTTATTATACTTATTATTTCCTTATAGTTAGGTCTATAATGAGGTTCCTAAATACCTAGCTACTATTCTCTTTGTTTTTAGTCTTATACTTATAAAGTAAAAGATTTATTTAGAGATTAGGATAATATATTATGTGCTGTGTTAATAGTAAACTTATTTATATAGTATAAAAGTATACTTTTTTTAAGTACTCTCCTAGAGGAATTCTTAAAAAAGAAGAATTTATCTCTAGGTACTATTAAAATAGGCTAAGAATACTATAGGAGTAAAGAATAATAAAATTATATATACCTATATATTTATATAAGAGTATTATAATATTATAGTTTTATATTTATAGGCCTTAGAATAAAGGAAAAGAGCTTAAAACAACTAAATATATTATTATAAATATAATCCTAAAAGATTTAATTAAAAGAATAATAATTCGCTGAGAAAATTAAACTTAAACTACTGTGTTACTTGTACTATTATACTAATAATAATACTAACTCTATCTCTGTCCCTCCGCGGGATTCTATCTATAATAAATAACTAACTAAGTTACTTAATAAGTCTCCTTATAATAGTAGATCTCACTGCCCTATCTTATTATAATTAGTCTAATTACCCCTCTTATACTTTAGTATAGGGAGATATTTCCCCTATATTTTAATTTAGGATCTCTTAGTAGAAATATTTTAATAAGTAAGTAATAATTAAGTAATTAATAGAGTATTAATAAAGTTAATTAATTTTCTTATCTTTATAACCTCTAATTATTTTTATTTCTACTTAAGATATATTTTATCTTTTTCTTTTATAATTAATTAATTAAGGTTTACTTCTATTAATTAATTAATTAATAATTCCCTAATATTCTTATTTTAAGTTTATATTTTATTCTACCCCTTATTATTATAATCTTCCTATATATTAGCTAATAATATTAATTAATCTCTATTAACCTAGATTCTAAATAATCTCTAAGAGAGTTATAATATAATATTTATTTTATAATAACTACTTTAATAATCTATACCCCTATTAAATAAGTAGAGAGAAGAATATATTAGAGGTATATAATACAGAGTAAAGAAGTTAGTATTTTAGGTATAAGTAAAATAACTATTCTTCTCTAACCCCCCTACCCTAGTATTTAGGGGGGTTATTACTACCTATATAGAGACCACCCACTAGGTCCCCGGAGGTCCCTAGAGGCCCCCATAGGTCTCCAAGGGTCTCCGGATATCCCCAGAAGTCTCCGGCACGTGACAATTGTCGTCCGACTTTAGATGAGGCGGCTGAATGGTTCAAAATCCCCTACGGGTCAATCCACAATTGGTACAAGAACAAAGATGCCATATTCGATCCTTCACTGAAAGGCCCGAGGACGCGTCGCAGGCGTGATGCGTCAGGCAAGCTCGTCGACCGAGATCGACCAGATGCACCAACTCGAGCCGAGTCAACGACGAGCACACCAGACGGGTCATCGAGTCCAAACGACCAGCCTGCCGAGGCGAGTCCGGCCCCGGGACATGAGCCGTCGATCCCGACGCCTGCGGCGGCCCGAGAATGTTCACCAGCTCAACCGGGATCGTCATCTCAGCCCTGCCCGACAACGGAAGTAACACCGCCGTTTGCACGAATCCTGTCGCCTCGGCGCGAACTGCCAGCTCAAACAGACGAAGGCAGGCCTAGCGCAACCGTAGCGGGGAGTGCGAGACCCGCTGCCGGCGCGGAGGAGTCAACCACGAGCCTGAGCCAGGGGATCCCAGGGCCAAGCACATCTCCGGTTGCCGAGGTCGACGGCTCCGCGCAGACTGAAACCTCAACCACAATTCCAGAGCGAGCGAAGGCAAGTGAAACAACGGCATCAAAAAGACCAACGCGAGATGTACAAGACGCAACTTGACCCCTCATTCGTAAAAGCCCCACTGGCCGTTGGAGAAAAGGGCCCCAATCACTACTGCAGGGTCTCCTCGCAGCTCAACCTCTCGAGCCCGGTCAATGAAATACGGGCGGCAATCATACGGAATTATCCTCGTCCAATGACCTTCGGTTCGATGCGGTCAGCGTCGACATATAGAATCCGGCTTACGACGCAACCTCCATACTCTCTGCATCACCAAGTAGCCTGTGATTCGACCTCCCAACCGCTTTGATACCCCTTCGTCTTACCTTTGGCTCATACAACATCAAAATGGCTGGCGTCGTCTCTGGGGAGACGTTCACTCCCGGGCTGGGCTTCAGCAAGCAGTCTTACAGCGACCTCAACCAAAAGCTTGAGGATAAAGTTAGCGCGCCGACGAGGTCATCGGGGAAATGCTGCCGGCCCTGGGTAAGCTCAACGGTCTGGTCTTTTGGCTTTCAGCGATCACTCTCCTATCTTCCTCGACGTCTGAAGCCAAGCTTCTTGACTCGAGCTCGGATGAGCCTGATAGCAAAATCGATAACAAGCCCGGGTGCATCACTCAGTTCTACGAGGGCAAGTTGGAGCCGCGCAGTGGTCTTTTCAAGGATGTATTCTTCCATGAAGCTGCCATGCCCAGGGGCAACATCCCCGTCGCCGCTAAACTCGCGGACCTTCTCATACCTAATATCCCCGTCCCGCCCGAGAAAGTCGTCCCCGGCGTTTTTGGCCGTCTGCCTGAGCCCACAGCGGACATCGAGCAGGTCAAGCGCGACGTCAAGGAGTTTGGGTATAGTCTCGTCAAGAAGGCTCTCACTCCCGAGCAAGTCACCCTCATAAAGAGAGCCACTCAGGAGAAACCGGCTAGTGAGCGCAAGGCGGATGTAGCTGCATTTGACGACGACCCCAATGGTCCCAACCAGCGCATCTGGGCCCTCGTCAACAAGGGAGAGAAATTCCTCGACGAAACCTTGGTCGAGCATGCCCTCATTCACATCTACAGCGCCAACATTTGCCGCCCTGGCAACGTGCCCATGCAGCTTCACACCGATCAGCTTGCCATCCAGCCTCCTGTGCGCGACATGGTTTTTGGGGCTGAACATCATGTGGTACATCGAGGACGTAACGGAGAGGAATGGGGGCGCGCGTGTCTACACGGCCTCGCACACCGGCCAGGTCCTACCTAATGATCTCTTCACCGTCGACGGAACCATTGCTGCTGCTGCTGCTGCTTCGGCAGGGAAGCCCTGACGGATTCAATGTGAGAACCCGACATCTAAGTTGGACCCGGAACCGCAGTCGGCCTCCATATCCGCTCGTTCGTTTTGCGTGCCCCGCCTCAGTGAACCAACGACATCTTGGCCAAGGGTCACTCGATCTGCTTGTCACCTAGTAGCCGAGTTTCGTCTCGTCACTCATCACACTCGGGCGGAAGCAGCACCCGACCATACATGTATCTCAAACCCGCGCCAGGTTGTTTATCCTCGAGGTTGAGTTCGTTTGTCTACCGTTGGTGCTTCTGCATGGGTAACGGGTTTGGTTTCCCAAATGGGATACGGCGCTTAGTTACGAGATTGGATTTGTTCTCGCACTGCGTCGTTGGGTTAAACACTAGAACAAGAACGGGTATGTTCTCCGTCTCATGGGTCTGTCCCATCGAGTGCGAATGGACTACGGTACAAAGAAGTTCTAGCTTTCTCCGACTCGTCTCCATTTTATCTCAACCACAAAACTCACCATCAACTTAAAAAAGAATGAGAATAAGGCTGACTGGCCGCTACCCCACGCCTCAAGTACCATAGTTCACTCGCACCTAATGGGGTACTCTTTGTTTTCTATGCAAGTCTACCCCTTCAACTTCTTTTACGTCCCTCATCAATCTAGCCAGTCTCTGTGGTCTAAGACACAACCGGACCACTAACGCCCGTCAAAATCAGTAGTCTTTTGAATAGTTCCATGCAACAGAGTCGTATTCGTCTTCCGCTGTTGTTTGTCGGATCTATTTTCCTCGCAGCACATGCTCAAATTGGTTTGCAGATCATTGGAATGCTGTCCTCGTCTAGGATTCTGTGACAACTTGAGCTTCCCACACACTTGGTCATGACTTATCAATACCCCGGGTCAGCAAGATACGACTGAATATCATGTCCTCCGCTGTCTTTGGAGCGTTTCCCACATAGTGGACCACTCCTTCGCCACGTCTGGCGCATCTTCGGCATCGTATGCGCGTATTGTGGTGCTTTACGTCTCACCCACCATCTTCACCACGTCAATGTGGCAGCCGCAACCTTCCGATTCCGCGAGGAGACCAGAAACAAGGCCCAGCACATCCTTGGCCACGGAGACGAGGAGACTTTGCACGCCGAGACTGACATCGACGCAGATGATGTACGAAACCGTTTCACACCGGTAGCGGGTAAATGATTGCTACTCCCCCAACGCCGTCTTCGCATCTCTCGTCAACCCGCTGATAATCACAAGATTGGTCTCGTTCTCGAGCGTCAACGACCCGTACAGCCAAATTCAAAACATCTGGAAACACTGGTAAGCCCTTCTCCAAACGAAACACATGCGGTCTTGAATGGTGGGCTTTTCGTTCTTCTGACAAACCCGTTCTGCGGGATGAACCAAATCGACTCTCTCAACTACCTCCTGGGCTCGCTCGCTCGTCTTCACGACGTGGTACAAGATCTGTCAGCTGCGACGATGGAGAAATGGCAATTTTCTACCCGCTCGCCAACCGGACATGCGGTTCCTACCTCGCCGATTATCGAATGAACATCGGGGCGGGCACGAATCTCCTCAACCTGGATGCAATGTCTGACTGCCGTGTACAATGCACAAGTGGTGCTGACTTTCTTCGGGTCCTCAAGCTCTAGGAGGAGTAGCACGGATGGAGGAACGCCGGCACCGTCGTCGCTTTTACGTTTAGGTGCTACGTAATAGTATATCTCAGGGTGAAACTCCACACAAAGGCAACGAAGAAGGCAACATCTTGAAGAGCCACGGGTTGCTCATTTTTGCCAAGGGGAACTTGGGGAAGTCACTCGATGTCGTACTTACACTGGTAGCAATGCGGGTGAAAGATAGAGAAGGCCACATGGGTTAACGGTTCGATAGAGCTCGTGGCACTTTTATACATAGTACACTCACTGCACGATGCGCCCCAAGACATCATCAATTTTGCCGTCACAATCACAAAGTCGCAAAGCTTTCCCCGCGAGATTCAAAGGGAAACGAAGCCCAATATGTTTTAAAGTCTACAGACAGCACCATCCGCCCTCTTCAACCTTCGCCGACGGCTGTCAGGCCGGGCCAGGCCAGACCTCAGAAACAGAAAGACGCCATCCCGAGGAGGCCCTCAACACCTATAATACCAGCAGGGAAATAACGTCATTACCTTCTACACGTACCTAATAATACATTTCGCGAGCCATGCAGCAGTGCCATTACGCCGCTTCATTCGTGTGGAGGGAAGAAAAAAACAGTCGTACTCCTTCTCTTTAATCATCAATCCATCTTCTTTCTTAAATAGTACTTCGTTGGGGCTCGCTTTCTTAGCACTCAAAAGACAATAGCACCGTTTTCCCGAGTCGTGACAAACAGAAGACGATAATCTTCGGTCCAACTTCAAGTTCCTTGCAGCGCCGGATCATCACGAAAATCAGATCTTTATTACACCTCCTCGGCCGCAACGGACTCGTAACCGCCTGCTCTCCTGCGTCCTCTGCTGATGTCCAGGAGAGACGGGCTCTCATATATGGCCGTGTAATTGATTGGTACGCCGCCCAGCATGGCAGAACCGTTTTCACGAGGGCCAAAGGTGGGTGCGGGATCGCACCAGAAGTCGCGGCAGTTGGCCATGCAGCCGTTGGAGTAGGGGTTCTTCTTCCTGCGCTTGTTCTGGGTGGCGGCGCCGCGGCCGCGGATGGTCTCGATGAAGGGGTCGACACCAAGCAGACGGGCCCATTGTTGCAGGCGGCCGCCCTTGTGCTTGTGGGCATGACCGTGGCCGTGGGTCTCGGGGGTGGCGAACGAAGGATGGTTCGGGTCGAGGGGGGTGCCGGTCGAGGTGAAGGCCGTCGTGACGGATCCGTCATGAATGCCGAACATGTTCTCGTAGGTCGTCATCGCACGGGAGACCTGGACGAATTGGACGAAGAGCAGCATGCCCACCCAGGTGAGTTGGAGAGACACCCAGACAGTCAAAATCGCGGTGTACCCATCAGCGTTGACAATCTTGCACAGGCCTGGGCTAAGGAAGTTGCAGCTTTCGGACGCCTTGGCTGAGATGTCTGAGAGGTCTGTGCGAAGTCAGATGGCGAACCTTGAAGCAAGATGAGAAGAAACATACAGTAGTACACCAAGCTGTCGTAGGCAATGATACCCAAGGTCAAGCTGATGAGGTACAGGAAGAAGTGGCGGTGGTTGTTGACACCAACGCAGTTGTAGACCCAAGGGCAGTGGCTATTCGCGTCAGTACGAGGTCTCGATCGAGACGGACGAGAAACTCACTGGTCATGCTTCGCAACACACTTCTGGCATCTCTTGCAGTGCTTGCTGCGGAGCGGAGTCCGGATCATGCACGTAACACAAAAGTTGGACTCGTCAAACTTCCATTCCTTGAGCAGCTCGTCAATAACGGCCTTCTGCTCGGCGATGCCGTTCATTTTGGGAACAAAACCGGGGTCGTAACGCATCGCGGCGGCATAGAAGTATGCTGTAAGTCCGAAGAGAGCCCCGAAGATTAGGTTCAACCACCAGTGGGACTGAGTAGCTGCAGAACCTGTGGTGCCGGGAAGGATGGTGGTGAACCACCTCAAGCCAACCAGAAACAGGGATCCAGCAAAGATACCGGCCAACCATGGCTTCACTTGTCAGCATGAACCTCGAGAAAAGGATCGAGAAGACTCACAGTCTTGTGGAAGTGCCTCATGTCGGGCGGCGCAAACTCGATGACCTGTTGGGCACACCATTGAAGACTGTACCCAACTACCAGCGCAAAGAAGACACCCGCGTAAACCGGCATACTACTCAGTATCGTGATCATCGACCCTACCAGCAGGAAGGGCCAGAGGAACAAGAACTTGGTGACGAACCCCCTCTTATCCTGACGAAGGAAGCGAGCACCAGGAAAATGCGGCTCAATGACCTGCCCATCTTCATCGTATCCACACTCCTTCAAGGCCCGGTGCCATGGGCCGGTCGTGTTAAGCTCCTTTGCCGTGACTGCCGGGGTCTTTCCAGTCTCCGTCTTCGCGAACCGATCCGCGCCGTACTCGAGCAGCTTCTGTATGCACGCAGGCGAGCCCTTGACTAACGCCCAGTGCAGAGCCGTAAAGCCTTGCTCGTCGGTCGTGTGGACACTAGCGCCCCACCGCAGAAACAGGTCGACGCATTGCGGGAACCCTTTGTAGGCAGACCACATGAGGGCCGTATGCCCGTAGCTATCGAGAACATCCACGGGGATGCCTTGGTGAAGGAGGAGGACGAGGAGGAGGGTGTTGCCATTGAAGGTCGAGATGTGCAGGGTGTTGTAGCCCTGGGCGTCGGTGATGAGGGGATCGGCCCCATGTTGGAGGAGAAGGTTGACGGTGTAGTAGTGACATCTCTGAGCGGCCCATTGGAGGGGTGTTGCGACTGATTCTCCTCCCTTCTTGTTGATCTCGGCTCCGTTATCGATGAGGAACTTGCACATGGCATATTGGTTGTTGATTGCTGCCCACTAAAAGCTGTTAGCGCCATGTGATCCGGTCAAGGGTGGTACAGAGAGTGGGAGGCTGGGAGGCTGCATTGCACTTACATGCAGGGGAGTGATCCCCTCATCATCAGAGAAGGTCGCATCGTACTCGCCCGATTCAAAGAGCTTCTCCATGGCGGGCACGTCTCCGACTCTGGCGGTCTGCATGATATCGCTCTCCGCGTTTGGCGCATCGCCCCCGATGTCTCCCATTTCGACCTCATTATTCAACGTCGGCGCAACGGCACTCGTCTTCTTGGCGGGTTGATTCGGGGCCACCGAGGCGACGACAGCGCCGCCTTGGGTTGTTGACTTGTCCATCGAGGTCGTCGGTCGCGGGCCAAGCTTTGCGATGTGTCGGGGCTGGCTTGATGGACGGGGGCAGGATGGGGTCGAAGGAGGAATGCGACGGAAAGTGTATCTCGGAGACGGAGAGTTATCGGCTCGATCCTAGCGTCGCATGACTTTAAGGTAGGAAAATTGGTACAAGGAGGTGGCCGGCCAGGGGTCCGAAGGAGGTGGAAAAAAGAAAACCCCAAATAAAGAAAAAAGTCGAGGCGAGGACGGGGGAAAGGCAATTGCGTGTCGTCAGCTACCAGCGCACGGCAGCGTTGAAGACTGGGGAATTAGAGGTGAGAGAGGGATCGCCGGGGATCTTCCCCCTAAACCGGACTAGCGAGGCTGAGCTGACAAAGGACCACCTGCCGTCGCGTGCCGCTGTAGCCGTGATTGGCGAAGAAGGTGACGACGCCCCAAAGCTTGGCATCAGACCCCTGGTTGGTCGGGTTTCTCGGCCACTTCAGCCTCGTCGATGAGGCAGAGAAGTGTGGCTGGAGCATCACAGCGCTAAACCAGAAGAAGAAAGTCCCACTCGTTCTACCTTACCTTAGGCGACGCACCTTGGCGCCTCCACTGACGGCATGGCACGCGATTTCTTAAGGAAATCTGTTGTCAACGGCCACGACCAGGTAAAACCTCGCCAATCCCCCCCAGTCGGCCGTTCGCGCAGGGTGTCCCGCATACTGGGAAAACCCAGTCTCGTACCCGATACGATAAACCCCGAACGCTCTCGAGCTACGACCGCCACGATGTCCGCCAAGATGGGCTCCTTCACGGAGTTCTTCGAACACATCATGACGCCCTCGGCGCCCGTCATCCTCGTCGGGGTCGCCATCGTCCTCCTCTTCCCCGTGCTGCTGCACTACATCCTCATCAAGTCGACCCCGTACACGACGCTTCCCTCGGTTCTCCTGCTCGGTCCCTCCGGCGCCGGCAAGACTGCCCTCCTCACCCTTTTCGAGCGCGGCGACGGCCCCGCCGCGACGCACACGAGCCAGCGCCCCAAGACGGTCGAGCTCACGGCCTCGCGCGACAGCAAGACCAAGCACAGCTTCCGCAACCAGGAGGACACCAGCGGCACCCACACCAAGTTCTTGCTCGTCGACACCCCCGGTCACGGCAAGCTTCGCAACTTCGCGTTCGGCAAGCTTGCCGGCAGCGCTTCCGAAAAGTCGAAGCTCAAGTCCATTGTCTTCATGGTCGACGCCGCCGCCGTCAGCGAGAACGAAGTCCTGGCACCCACGGCTAGCTATCTCTACGACGTCCTCTTGGCTCTTCAGAAGCGTGCTTCGTCGAGCAAGTCATCCAAGCCCCCTGCGCCCATTCCCGTGCTTGTGGCCGCGAACAAGGTCGATCTCTTCACTGCGCTCCCTGGCGCCCTTGTTAAGACAAGCCTCGAAGCGGAGATAACTCGGATCCGGTCTTCTCGGAGCAAGGGTCTCTTGGATTCTGGTATTGGCATTGATGATATTGGCTCCGAGGAGCACGACGACTGGTTGGGCGCATACGGTACGGAGAAGTTCACTTTCGACCAACTGCGCGAGTTCGACGTGGAGGTGGACGTTATCGCCGGCAACGTTACTGGCAGTGGCCCGGGTCCCGACAAGTGGTGGGCTTGGATTGCCGATCGGGTATAATGACGGCCAAAAAGGCTTTTAACACAATAATCATACACCCATGATTCTGGTACAAAAAGACATCATGTCCAAATGCGCAAATTTTGATATTGATTCTATCCATTGAACAGACTGCCCTGTTCTATGTAGATGTTGAGTCTACCCCATCCCAGACTACCAAGCAAACGCTGCCAACCGGGGTCAGTTGATGCGACCCAAGATTTGTTCCTGCCACGATGATGCTCGCTTCCAAACGCCAGAAATAATGCCTCCTCATTGATGTTCCCTAATCTATCCAAATCAATTTATTTCAGCGTGTTGAAAAAAAAAAAAAATTTACGCTTTCTTGTTCATGACCCAGGTAAGCAGATCGACCTTGGTGACAACGGCAACAGGCTTGGACAGGCCCTTGCTGCCCTCCGTCTTCTCGGTGACGACAGCAGCGCTGTTCCACTCGAGGAACTTGCTGAGGGTCGAGAGGGGTGTGTCGAGGGTGATCTCGACAAACTTCCTCTTCTTGCCCTTCTCCCGGGTCTCACCGCCGGCGATCTGTCGGGGATCCGTGACGACCTCATCCATGCGACCAAAGTCGAACATGACGTCGCTGACGGGGCTACCGGCACTGGCACGGCCGGAAGAGACGTAGCTGAGCAGGTTGCCGAGCGTAACCAGACCGACCAGTTTGTTGCCGCTGGCGGAGAGAACCGGGAGCTGGTCGAAGCCCTTGTCGCGCATGATCTCGGAAGCCTCCGAGACGGGGCTGGAGGCGGATACGGTCATGACGGGCTTCAGGCGCAGAGCGCGGATGGTGGCGCCCTCGTAGGGGTCGGTGGTCTTGGGTTTGTTGGACGCGGCCTTGGTCTCGAGGCCGTTGATCTCGGGGAGGAGGTCGTTGGCGGCGAGCCAGTCATCATCGGCGAACTTGGAGAGGTAGCTGCGGATGCTGTCGGGGAGGACGACGACGACGGTGTCGCCTTTGCCCAGGTTGAGGTCCTTGACGGCGCGGACCATGGCGGCCATGGCAGAGCCGGAGCTACCACCGACCAGCAGACCCTCCTCGGCGATGAGTCTCCTGGCGAGCTGGAAGGACTCTCTGTCCTCGGTCTTGTACCACTTATCCACTATTTCGCGGTCCAGCACGTCGGGGATGAAGTCGTAGCCGATTCCCTCGACCTTGTAAGACTCGTTGATGTGGTCCTGGTTCAGGGCCTCGGGCAGGGCTAGGATACTACCGTGGGGATCGGCCGCAATGACCTTGATGTTCTTGTTGTGCTTCTTCAGACCGCGGGCGATACCAGTGATGGTACCACCAGTGCCGGCGCCAGCAACGACGGCAGTGACGGTGCCGTTGGTCTGGTTCCAGATCTCCTCGGCTGTGCCGTGCTCATGGGCGAGCGGGTTGTCGGGGTTGCCGTACTGGTCGAGGATGTGGGCGTTGGGGATCTCCTTCTCGAGGCGGCGCGCGACGCCGATGTGCGACTCGGGACTATCCCAGGCGGCCTGGGTGGGTGTGCGGATGATGGTGGCGCCGAGGGCCTTGAGGACGGAGACCTTCTCGGCGGACATCTTCTCCGGGAGGGTGATGATTGTCTTGTAGCCCTTGATGGCGCCGACGAGAGCCAGACCAATACCACTGGAAGCAAAAAGTCAGCGAAAGCCAGGAGAGAAAACGGACGCGAATCGGAGAGACGTACGTGTTGCCACTGGTAGGCTCGATGAGGGTGTCGCCAGGCTTGATGCGACCGCTCCTCTCTGCCTCTTCGATCATGCGCAGGGCTATTCTGTCTTTGACGCTGCCACCGGCGTTGAACAGCTCGACCTTGGCGTAGACCTCGGCCTCGATGCCCAGACTCTGTGGAATCTTGTTCAGACGGACGAGGGGCGTGTTACCGATCAGCTCGGTGGCCGACTGGGCGGTGACGGCCACACGCGTGGCATTGAGAGACTGAACGTCGCCCATGTTTGCGGCTAGGGGTGTCGTAGATTGATTAGAAAAGGGAAGAGCCTAGAGTTGTGGGAGTAAAAATCCGAAGAGGATCGCGGAAATTAAGAAAGGAATCCAATTCTCAGCCCACGGACGCAAAGAGAAACGCAATCCAGCTGGTGGGATGGCGCGAGGATTGGGGAAGGAAAAAAAAACGACCCCGCTAACGCCGAAGATATCCGCCCACCGAACCACCTGCCGCAACGAGCTTTCACTGGGCCGTCGCCGCCCGCCACCTCCTGACCCCCTGGCAACAATTTTTCTGCGCTGCCAGCGCTTCGACACGTTCTCATTACCTTATCGCAACTTACCTTGAAGCCTCTATCCCTCGGCGTTCCCCGAGTCGAGGCAGGTCAATGAGAAGTGGGTGAGAGCTTTTCGACCGATGATATCCTGGACAGAGTTTCTGCAACTCATCGGTGGTGAACTCAACTTAAGACCTCCTCCTAATTGCTTTGGACCACTGTACAAGGGTCTGTAAGAACAACTTGAAGGCTCATCAACTACATCGTCTTTTTTGTAGACGTTCATACAACTTTGCAGACGCTTATAAAGGGCTTCGTCTGTTGATGCGTACTCTCAATCCACTATATTCAACATATTGGGATAATAGGAGTGTTCTTGCTGGAAGTGAGAGCCACTTATCTGTATTTAGACATCTAATTACATCATTCGAATGAGTGAGGGGTCTTGATTCACTCTCACAACAGAATACCCATTCACCTAAGCAAGTTCCGCTTAGTAAAGACGGTATAAGTATTGCCCTAAACGCTGGAACCACTCCAGGGAACAGAAACGCAGTGTAGACAAGTGTTCGAAGCCGATTTATGTCATTTGCTGACTTGAAGCTTATTCGCTATGTAGGACGTCGGCTGTTTGTTTCCGTTGTTTGGCTGAAGGCCATTGTGGCTTGAACCACCATCCTGCGAGTTCATCATCGCGCAGACAACCAACACCTGAGACTGCGCACTTCAGCGTAACTTATATTTCGGCAATTCGAGCGAAGTGGAATATATGAAAACAACAAGACTATCGCTATTGCGTACGTCGAATTAACATGACAGATGTGGTTTACGATTGGAAATACTTCAGATCTTTTGATGAGGTGGCATGGTCGTCCGGCCGAACTGGTCCGCTGCAAATACGAGGATTCTCGCTGCTCCGAATGAATCTTCAACTTCGGAGGCGTTGAATCTTCGATATTCTCCAACATTCATTGGCCATGTGACCAAACATGTTGAACAATCACAGCGCCGTATTGACCCCAAAGATTGTTCAGCCCAGATCACGGTGAAAAGTATCACAGCACATCGTCGTTCTTGGCGATTCATACGGAGGCATTTCAACAGCTCACTGCCTCCTCAAACATGCCATCCTGCACTTGCCGGCTGAGGACGGGTACCAGGTCATTCTGGTCAGCTCTTCGTCCCAAGTCATGTGTCGCCCGGCGTGTCTTCGAGCTCTGATATCGGATGACGTGTTTCCCCAGGAGAAGCTCCTGGTTGACATGGCAACCGCTTTCAAAGAGGCTGATAGCGGCAGGTTTCACTTCGTTTGCGGAACGGCGACTGGGCTTGATCACAGCAACCGAAGTGTCTCCATCAAACTTGCTCATCGTATTATAGTTAGAATTTCTGGTGGCTGGGTCCCTATATGGATACTCGGTACAAGTACCTCGGCTCATCGCAGAAGCATCGAAACCTTGGATTTTTCACAGCTTGGTTATCGCGACTGGAGCCTCCACGGCGCCCCCCTCTCCCAGGGCTGAAAGGCGATTCTGAGAGTCCAAGACAGAGTTGGCACGAGTTTCGCAGGGCACTACCGAAGGCATGGAGGTCGTCATCGCAGGTTGGCGGGCCCCGCCGGTGTCGAGACGGCTGGGGAACTGGGCGACTATCTCAACGGCCGAGCTGCTTTCTTCGAATCCAAACCGGAGAACCCCAAAGTCGCCGTCACGGTCGTCACGGCTGGCTCCGAGATTCTGCCTGCTCTCCGTCCATCTATTGCTCAAAAGGCTGAAGACTACCTTGCAGAAGTCGGCGTCGCCGTTATCAAAAGCTCTCGTGTCGAGAGGGGGTTGATGGCGTCGCAGCAATCTCACTCGCCAAGGGACAGAAACTGGACGCAGACCTACCTGTGCATCCCGGCCAAGGGCACGCGTACCAATACTAGCTTCATCGACAGTTCCCTCTTAACGTCTGATGGCCGAGTTGAGATCAACACCTCGACCCTTCGCGTCGAACAAGGCGCGTCCGCATATCTACGCCATCTGGGATGCATCGTCGTATGCTCGGCCAGCGGTGCACAGCATCCTCAGCGCGATTCCCGTTCTCTGCGCCAAGCGCGACTTGCTCACAGCTTCGGGGCAGAGTGAGGCTGCTGGAAGGGAGGACCGAATCTTCGAAGAAGGTACCCGCGAGAACCCAGACGGGTGCCAATGGGTAAGAGCAAAGATATGGGCGCGGCAACGGGATATCGACTGCCTAGCTTCTTGGTTGGGCTTATCAAGGGTCGGGATTATTGGCTGTGGACCACTGTGGAACGGAGGTCAGTGGGCCAAAGTGAGTACTTCGTGTGATGGGTAAGTAAAAACCCCGGCACCGGTATCGAGAGACTAATGGCCCCACGGAGAGCTGGAATAAGAACACTGAATGGCTAGAAAATCGCTTAACAGTACCTACAGGAAGAAGTACCTATGGGACCAGCTCAAGCCACAAGAACCTGAACAGGGGATAAAACTTTGGCCTGCAACCGCAGTACAAGGTTGACTTTGACTCGAGTAGCGCTGGCGGCGGTGATCCTTGTTTTTACCACAGCAGAGACCTCAACAGATGATAAAAAAACTTCTCGTCGCTCACCTATCAATGGCGACTGAACAATGGTTCCGTGGACACATCCAACCGTACAAACTGAAGCGAACTTGATGAACTCAAACACTGCAGGTGACTCTTGATGTTCCGGAACACCCGACAACAGCATCGGCGCCGTCGGGTTCGCCGTCGGAAAGCTCGCAGTTCCCGCGTACAGTACGGCGTACTTGGTTACGCGTACCTTAGTCTGAAATGACGAGTCCGATTATTGATTATTGCGATGGCTACAAAATGGTATGTTATTTGCCAACTGCCACCAGTCGCCTGCACAAGTGCCGCATACTGACCTTATACTAATTTTCCTAGTTAACCTAAGCCCTTTATACGGTCATATTAGGCTTTAGAATGCGGCCTAATTTCTTAGAATTCTGCATTTCTTTCTGTGTAGTTTTGCGACTTTTCACCGGTGTTCAAGTGATGTTTGCATTCACAGTAATGCGGCGGACATCAGTCGGGTGGCCGGCATGGCGGACAGTGGCAAGCACTGGGGGGTTGCATGCACGGGCCTCACCTGGGCGAGTGATTTGGTGGGTAACCATCACTACCTTCAGGTAGGTAATTAAGGTATTCCATTTTGTACACCTACAAAAGCATCTTGAAGGTTAGCTTGGCTAGGATTCCACTGTTACGAGAGTGATCTGAAATCAAGCCATACAGTAACAGTGGAACCCTGACAAGCTAGTGTAAGGTATAACTCATGAGGGGGGGCGGGCAGTGTATCGACAGCAGGGATCGCCAAGCCATTAAACCATCAACAGCAGGGCTTCACAGCCATCACCCCTTCCGCTTCCGTCAGCTCCAGACAGCGACCCCTGCCGGATTCGCCTCAAAAGAATTCCCATCCCCTCTGCCATAAATTAATCTCATCTCATCAATTGACCTGCCACTAACGTCGCCAATCCGCGGCATATCGAACGCGGACATCATCACCGACGACCATGGCTGATCCTCCCGCCAACAACGACGGCATCGTCGGCCGCGTCCGGGGCGCCTCGGTTTCGCTGATGAGCGCCAACCCGCAGCTGGGAATGTGGCAGGCCGCCGGCACCGCCATCGCCCACGCGCCCAGCCTCAACGAGCTCCGTGACCCCGATTCGGGCGGCGACAACATTGCCTTCACGGCGCAGGGTCACTCGGCGCGATATGCGGTCCAGGAGCCCGGCGGCGAGTTGGCGCTCGCGAGGACTGCGACCGGGAACGGAGGAGACTGGACGTCGGATCAACGGGAAAGGCAACCGTCGTTTCGGAACGTGTTCAAGGACAAGCCGGAAGAGAGGCTCGAGCCTCACGGGGAGGTCGATGAGTCGCTCGTATTGATGGCCGATTCCCAAGGCGACCCTCTGCCTGATCCGAGAGAGCAGTTCCGAAGACGCCAGAGCCTGCATGAGAAGCATGCGGCAAAGGAGAAGGCGCCGTGGAAGACGGCCGTCGTCAACGGGCTGAAGGCTTTTAGGAAGTTCTTCCTCACGCCGTCCGGGTTTATCATCACAATTTACTGCCTAAACATCGTGGTAAGTCATCGCCCGGTCCCCCCGGTTCACACACGGAGTTGGCTAACTCGTTTCGTTACAGGCATGGGGCGTAAGTCTCACCTCATTCAACTCACCTAATCATAACTGTGCATCTCGTACTGACCATCGCAGGCAATGCTCTTCTTCCTCTTGATCAACGCCGCACCCGCGATGAATTACCCTTCCGCCGACGACCCGAATTCGGCGAAAAAGGTCTGGCTCGAGATTGACAGCCAGATCCTCAACGCCCTATTCTGCGTCACCGGATTCGGGCTCGCGCCATGGCGCTTCCGCGACCTCTACTGGTACATCCGCGCCGTCAATTTCAAAGACCGCACGGCGATGCAGAGGCTCGCCGCGCAGAACAAGGGCTGGTTCAGGCCCCCGGCGTGGACTTTCGAAGACGAGAAGGGGCGGACGCCCACGTTCACGAATCAGACCGCGCCCCCAACAGCGCTCTGGAAGCTGGGTTTCACGATCTGGATGATGGTCATCAACACGCTGCTACAAGCAGTGCTAAGCTTTTACATGTGGCATTACAACAGACACGACCGTCCTGTGAGTACTCCTTCGGATCACAATCGTGCGAGAAAGTCGCTGACCCGAACGGAAACCCAGTCATGGGCCACCGGAACCTTTATTGGACTGGGATGCGGTGTCGCCATGCTCGCAGGCGTCATGTCCTGGTGGGAGGGACGCAAGGTGAAGAAGATTGAGGGGCCGCAGGTCGAAGTTGTCCAGGAGGTATGATGAACGCTGTTCTGCCGGAAGCAATTCCGCCGTAGGTTTATGGCATAGACTGTTCATTGAACGGGAATGGGAGTTTGCCGTTGGGAGCCTGTTAGTGTGAAGGCACCAAGGCGTTTGTCCGTTTTCCTGGTTAACGGCTCTTGAGGATTGGGTATCCGGGGGGCATTCTCTGCCCACATAACTTAGAATCATAGATGCGAAGCATTGATCTTTTGCTGTCATCCCTAGTCATAAACCCGAAGGAAAAAAAGCCGTAACCAGCACGCAAATCGACGTGTAAACGTCACAATGACGGATCTTGACCACTATCTTCAGAAGCTAGGTTGATAACAAGCCTCCAGTGGAACATCACTTTCGTCGTTGCAAAGTTCTTTTATACGCAGTCGAGCACTAGAGTGCAGCGGCCCCCGGGTTCAAAATCGTATCTCACAAGGAATTCGGAGTTAAAAAAGTCCCCGATCTCATATGAGACGGTCACATCTCATCCCCCTCCGTCTCATCTCATCACCGAATCTTCAGGGTCCCCCGAGCTAAAATCCCACTAACGCGACTTGAGCTGGCCCGTGCCGTCGCCACCAAAACGTCACATCTTCAACGTCGTCTGACCTTAAATTCCTCCCTCATGCCAATCTCAACTTCAATGCTCCCCTCCCCGCTTTCTTTGTCGGTAGAAAAGGAAAACAGATCATCGCTTTTAAAAAAAAAAAATGTCACCGTCGCAGACGTTGCTAGCAGCGGCCTACCTAGCCTCCACGGCCGGGACCTATATGAGCTTCACCCCCCCGAACCCGATGCCGAGCGAGAAAGCAGACGGCCGAAAGGACTCCAAGCAGCAACCTCCGATCCGAGACTCGATCCACCTCCTCAACTTCACCCATAACCACGTAAACAAAGCAGTGACTCTCCCGCTGGGCCTGCTCTCGCTCCACGCCGCGGCGCTCGCGTACACGTACCCCGACGTCCCTCCGGCGGTCCTCCGCCACGGCGCCCAGAACGGCCTCAACGCGTCCCTCGTCACCTGGTCCGCCTCCACGGCCGTGCCCCTCGCCCTCATCCTCTTCGCCGGCGTCCCGCTGCGCCTCGTCCCCTTCAGGTCGCTGGGGAGGAACTTCACCTTCGCCCTGACGAAGCCGAGCGGGCTGAAGACGACGGGGATCTATCGATACGTGCAGCACCCCAGCTACACCGGGGTCGTCGTCCTGGTGTTGTGCAACTTGATGCTGTATGCGAGGATGGACGGCGTACTGAGCTGCTGGGTTTCGCCGGAGAGGCATCGCGCCCTGAAGGGCGTGGAGTTGATCTCGTTGGCGATCGGTGGGTGCATGTTCCTCGCCGGTGTCTGGACGAGGGTCGCCGAGGAGGAGAAGATGTTGAGGGCGGAGTTTGGGGAGAAGTGGGAGCGTTGGCATGCTAAGACTGCCCGGTTCGTTCCTTGGGTGTTCTGAGTACACCGAAGACGGCGAGAGGTCCATGCGGACGGGGTAATCCGACAGTGTCGATGCTTCTCTGTCGTCGAAGAATCCAACGTTGTTGTCCTCGTAGCCAGATGCTGCAGGGTTGCACTCGGCGTTCTGGTAGTACTCCCCCGTCCTCATTGCTTCCAGTTGCCGGTCTCTCTTGGATCCTTGCAAAACGCAAAAGCAGTCGATCCAGATATATGCTATGCCGAGCTGAGAAACCAAGTACATGGCGTCTCTAAAAGTGGTGACCAGCTGATCAACGGGTATCTCTCGTCGGAGGCGTACATCGAGGTTGTCCTTGCGTTAGCTTCAACGTTATGCCGTTGCGGCGAGTCAACGTCGCATAGCGACATGTCTTGCGTCTTGGCGGGTGTTTCGCCTCGCAGACGTTGGCTGTAAAACTGTAGAGAGAGCCTTTGGGACGTTTACGAATACGAACTAGGACGCGTTGGAGGGGCTACGGATGCCTCTGCCCGAATTCGGCAACGACAGTGTCCCAAGCTATTCTTGTACCAGTTCTGGATTAATTCAGTGCTACTTGCACAACTTGCGCTTGTCTCGGATAGATCTTCGTATGTTAGGTCAAATTAAAGTCTACGAGAATCTATCTTGTTCCTACCTCGAAATGCCGGACCAGGTCCGAGAAATTCAGCAGGGAAAAACAGCATCGTGCCAATGCAATCAGGAAAGCCAGTGATACTTATACTACGTAGGCCACAAAGATAAAATCGAACCAACAATCTTCATGTCTTCCGACAGGGGCAGCCAATATCCAGAGTGAGGCCCGCGCCAGATCGTCGGCTGTCGCATCTTTGAGTTCCCTAAGTTACGGATCCCTCTCATACAGTCTTTCCAATTCTGGGGAAAGGCCAGCGACGGCTAAGGGGACAGCCAATGTCAACGGGCTCTTCCGGCAATCACACAAAGGAGTGGTACATCTTGAAGCCCATCTCGTCGGAACGGATCCGAGGAAGAGACGACGGAATAATCCTCGAATGGCCTGGCCCTTGGAAAAGTTTCCACCAACCGAGCACATTCGCGAAACCATGTGGCCCAACTTATCGAGCATATCTACGTCTAAGCTTGTCATCGTGGTAGACCGCTCGAACCTGTCCTTTCCGAGTCGCTGGTACCTTCGTAACCGATGTACTTATCACTGTCATCGTTAATGAAACTGTTGTCGCAGTCTCTTTTGTCTTTATTGTTGCCGTCCTCTTCTCCTCTACTCTACTCTTTTCGGCGACGATTTCTTCGCTATCTGCCATGTTGGTATCCTCACTTTCCTACGACCGTCGAGATCCTGTAATAATCGAATTCTAGAGTCGTCGGCTCACTTGGGGTCATTGCAGTCAAACCCATCGCCGTGGATGTGTAGGTTCCTCACTCGATTCACACAGATTTTCAACGCCCAGCCTGCATGTGCTTTGGAGAAATCAATTCAAACTTTTAGAACTTTTCCTTCATCCGACGCTTTTGTTTACATTAAAGAACAAAAAATCCTATCGAACAAATTTATCGCTCGTGATGATCGATTACATGTTCCTAGGAAGCGTGGCACCGTCGGGTAGGGCATCGCCGTTCTCACCACCGTGGTCCTGCCCGGGGTTCGCCTCCTCGTAGTGGATCATCTTGACGAATCTGTAGTACAACGCGCCCAAGGCCCCTCCCATGGCCGGCCCAACCCAGTAGATCCAGTGGTACCCGGGGAAGCTCCTCCCGGCAACCGCCGAGCCGAGACTGCGGGCCGGGTTGATCGAAGCCCCCGTGTAGTAACCTCCTACAGCGCAACGACCCATCAGCCCGGAACATCCTGAACAGCAGAGGCCTCTGGCACAGAGGCAACTCACCGCAAATCATCACGCCGAAGACGGCTATCCCGATCGCGATCGGGGCCAGGTACGTCGCTTTCTGCTTCTCGGCCGCGATCATGAGGACGACGAACATGAGCTGCGACGTCAGGAACATCTCGATGAAGACTCCCTGCGATATCGAGACGTTCGTGGCGAGGACGGTGTTCGTCTCGGACACGTCCCAGGGGAACATGCACTCGACGAGGCCCCCGGCGCACAGCGCGGCTATCAGCTGCGCGGGGAACAGGAAGACCGCTCGATCCCACGGCAGCTGGCCCGCGATGACAAGACCCAGCGTGATCTGTTCGGACCGCAGTTCTCAGCATGTTATGCGACAAAGGGACTTTGAAGAAGTTCGAGCGGAGGGCAAAAAAAGACTCACTGCGGGGTTGAAGAGTCCTCCGCTGATGCGATAGAACGCCCAGATGTTGGCGAGCAGAGGGAACGCGTACGCCAGAGCGGTCGACGAGAGCGTCGTGTTCAGCAGGCCGCCCCCGGCTGCTTCGCCCGGAGCCTGGTGCCGCGCCATCAGATGCCCGGCGTACGACGTCCACAGCCACAAGAACGTCCCGACGAACTCGCCGCTGGCCGCGACCAAGTGCGCCTGCAAGCTCGAAAGCTGGCCGTGGTGCGTGCTGACGGCCTCGCCTCCAACTTTCACGCTGCCGTGGGAGTCTCGCCTCGAGTGGTCGCGCCCACGCGAGAACCCCGGCGGGGGGGTGATGGCGTTTTCCAGGTCGTGCATTTTCTTTGGCTGTGTGTGGGGTGCCCCGTGAAGAGACGCTGGTCGCAGTGCTGGTCGGACTGGTCTGAGTCGTCTCCGTTTGTGGTCGAGTTGAAGAAGGACAGTGTCGGTTCTTTTTTATCATTATCCATCTGTTGGCATCATCATGGTGTTGTGTCATCATGACTATCAAGGAACACTTTCGGTGGACGGCCCACAGCCCCGGAGGAGTAATGTGTGGCGGAGATCACAAACATGCCACCGGCCATGTTAATCGATATCGTTGCCAAAACGACGTCTTGATCCCTTTGGCGACGTAAAAACTCTGCATCTTGATCGCCTCCCTGCGCGGTGAGCCGCCTGACCGAAGAACCACATGAGTGACACAAGGATAGTTGGCCAGTCGGAGCGTTCTGTGTTGGATAAGAAGTTCGGCCGATGTTACAACTTCAGTGCAAATCTCTCTCTGCTCGGCGGGTTGTCAGAATGTGGATCTTGTAATGGGCCCCGTTCAAGACCGGAGCTGCTCTTCAATACTTCGAGATCTGGCAACGGAGAAAACGCTACGGCGCGGGATGAAGGGATTCTCTGGAGACAGACACATGGAAGTTCCATTTGTTTTTCTTAGCTTCCCAACAACGGGCCGATCCAACTTACCTCATAGTGGGTACGCGAGGACACGTCCGCCATCGGTGCTCTTGCAGCCCCTGTGGCCTCACTCACGTCACTTCCCTAGTCCGGAATAGAATGATTTCTGCTCTTCTTTTCTATTCTGTCTTTCATTCTCAATTCCGTTTCATTCTGGCTTCAACTGCGGGTGGTAGAACTTATTCCGCCACACCGGAGTTTATGGTCCGTCTCCGCCGGTTGTGGGTCGCTATCGGGACAAAACCCTCCGCCTGTGCAGCGTCGAAAATGCCTATGTTGATAAATTCAGGAGGAGAGGCGGCGAACTCGAGATTTCGATGTCAATGTCTAGCTTTCCAGATACCTTCCATAGTCAACAAACCGAGGCCATGGTCTTCAAAGTCTCGTGCTAGTCCAATGAGCTCGTTACCAAGCTTGGCCGCGAGCTTCTCGGCCTGTCGAATCCCTCCCCTAAATATGCGTCTTGGGCCTTGGGACATCCTGAAAAGGCTAATGAAAAGACCTGTGTCAACTGAGTAGTCCTTGGAGACAGTTGTTATGATCCGATGTGATCTACCATAGATTGCGGGCCCTCTTATTGTCATGGTGACCTCCTGCAACTAGCATCAACTTGTTGACCCAGTTCAAAGGTTCGGTTCTTGTCTGATTTCCAATGGGGTTCGCCAAGTTCTTCCAAAAATGGCAAAACTGACGTACGACAGCTACATCGGTGTTGGAGAGCATGACAAGGTTTTTCACGGTACTAACGGAATCTCGGCTAAGCTAATCAGTTGACACTGCTGACCGATGCTGGGTAATTGCCTAGATCTTCTCAGGTCTGGAAGTTTGGACACTAGCCACTGGATATCACTTTTGAGGTCCGAAGATGAGAAGTCCTCCATGTTCTCGAGTGGGGATGTGCTGCATATACCTGCAAGCAGGCTGATCATGAAGCACGGCTAAGGTGGGATCCGAGAGGCCCTCGTCATTGACAGTAATTGGCAGACTGCGGGCTCGAAGGGAAATTAAGCTGTCTACATAAGGTCGGTCACTTAAAGGGTCGTGGAGCTAATCGATGAGGAAATGCCCGGCTAGCCAACCAAGCCAGGGAATTAGCGCGGCGACAATGCTTAAGAGAAGTTCCCAAGATGAACCAGACGCAGGATATCATTACGTGGGATTATGACCCAATATTGAAATCTATCTTAACACACCAGAATAATGCTCGTACATAGTCATAATCATCCCGAGAATAAAAAAAGGAAAAAGATAAACACCTTGGACCCCCCCTATTCATACACCTCAACCAGACGCCTGCCGATCTCCATACATCTAATCACGCAGGTACTTGAGGAGTTGGTCACGCTCCTCAGGAGGCATTGTGCGGAGAACATCGCGAACACCACGCATGCCAGCGTTCGTGTTGTTCCTCAAAATAGTGCCCAACTCAGACGCCAAGTTGTCACCCTTGACAACCTCGATCCTGTCCGTGATGGACTTGCGGTTGGCCTCGTACCACTCAGACACCTCACGATCATTGTTCGAAAAGTTGATGACACCAGACCAAGACTCGAGGAGCTGCAGATTGCGCTGGCGAGCCTCGGGGGTCTGGGTACGGTCAGATCCAGGACCGGAGGTGAGGACGGTCGCGGACATGCGGCGGAGGAGATACTCCTCGTTGAGACGACGACGCAGGCGCCAGTAGAAGAAGCGACGAGAGTTGGTCCACTCAAGCTGGTCACGAATGACACCCTTGGCCTTCATGCGGCCGGCGCGGTCGTGAAGGTCGGCGAACTGAAGAGCGATCTGGGAGTAGACGGGGAGGAGCTGCTTCTCACGGATGGTCATCTTCTTCTTCAACTCATCAGCCTGCTCCTTGGGGAGGTCTGCGGTCATCTGCTTCTTAAGAGAGGCGTAGACGGGGTCTAGGCGAGCCATGGTCTCCAGCTGCTTGTCCTTGCGGTACTTGATACCAATGATACCCTCGGGCTCGAGGACACCACCGCGGGCGTCGACGTCGGCGTACATCTCCATAACGGTGGGGTTGATGGTAGGGTCGACGACGACCCAAGAACCACCACGGAGCTCACCGAAGGGGGGAATGTAGACGAAGATGGGCTGCTCGTACTTGACGAGGGCGTCGACGATGTAAGAACCGTACTTGAGGACCTCATTGTACATATCACGCTGACCACCAGAGAAACCTCTCCAGTTGGCGAGGATCATGAGAGGCAGCTGCTCACCATTGTTGAAGTCGTTGATAGCCTGAGCGGTCTTGAATGCAGAGTTAGGGTACCACACACCACCTGCCTCGTTGGTGACCTGCTCGATAGAGTCAGGGTTGGCGGGGTCGGCAGGGGTAATGTTCTCGACGGAGCGGATCTCGACAGCGATAACACCCATCGGGATTCCACCCAGACGAGCACGACCGACGACAACAGTGCGGGCCCAACCACCGAGAGTCTCGACGAAGGAATCCTTGTCGAACAGACCATGCTCAAAGCCACCGTCCTCATCGGAACGGCCACCAATCATCCACCTGACGTCATAAGCCTGCTTCTGAGGAGGCGTGTAGACAACATCGCGGTCCCAGGAGTCGACACTGGGGCTGACGGGGATGGGGCTGCCACGTTTCTCTGGGATGAATGACATCCACTCAACGATCTTGGAGACACCATCGAAGTCGTCGGTACCGGTCATGTGGGAGACACCGTTGCGGTACATGATTTGGGTACCACCGAGCTGGAGGTTGGAGGTGTAGATCTCACGACCAAGAACGTTGTTCAAAGCGGGAGCACCAGTGAGGATAATGGGCTGGCCCTCGATTTGGACAGCACGCTGCCCGAGACGAACCAGGTAGGCACCGATACCTACGTCACAGTTAGTAAAAGCCAATACGTAGAAATGAGGTGTAACTTACCGACGGAGCGGCACGTCACCAAGGTGACGGTGAAGATGTCGTTGTAGGCCTTGCTAGTGGCACCGGCAATGAGACCGGAACCTCTCAAGCATTCGACACCAAGGCCGTCCTCGGAGCCAATGATGGTGACAATCTTGTGGCGCTTCTCACCCTCCTCAGAAACCTCCTCGGTGATGACGTCCTTGGCGAAGCGCTTCTTGGCATCCTCGTCGAGGTAGAGGTACTTAAAGCCGGCATCTTGCTTGTTGGCGTCGTTCCACGCAACCTTGAAGTGAGGCATGAGCTCGTTGGCGACACCCAGACGAGCACCGGAATTGGCGGACAAGTAGATACGAGGGATGCCAAGCTTGCGAGCGAGTTCAGTGCACTTGTAGAAGAAATTGTCTTCCTTGGGCCCGAAAGAACCGATCATGTAGGTGATATCGTTGGCAACGACGATGAACTTGCGACCCTTGGGGTACTCGGGAGTCTTGGCGTTAAAGATCCAACCAACCATACCGCAGGTATTGGTACCAGGCTCACGGTTGACCTCTTGGAGGTTATCCTTGTCATCAAGGACGAGCTCGGTGTACGAGATGCATTCGCCAGACTTGGGTTGCTGAGCGCCAAGAGCACCGTGCTTCTTGACCGACTGGTTCCAGCTGTTCTGGATGGCCTGGCGGAAGAGCTCGGGAAAGTCGTAAACGTACTGAGTGCCCATCAGGTGAGCCTTGTAACGCTTGGGCTGCAAAGGATTCTTGGTAGCGTAAGGAGTCGAAACAGGCAATAAGTGCATGGGACCCTTCTCCTTGGTGCCCCCGATGCTGTTGAAGACCCACTCGCCCTTCTCGGACTTGCGCTCAGCGTAGATGTCGACGTCGACGACGTACCCGGAAGTGTTGGTGATGATGACACGCAGGGGGTAGGGAACGCCAGTTTGGGGATCGGTGCAAATAATGCGGATCTCGACCTGGGCGACACGAAGGCGCCAGGCGCGGGCACCGAAGCGGTCCAGGAAGCCCTGCAGACTGCTCTCGACCTCCGAAGGGTGAAGCTGGAACACAGGAGTGAAGTTGATAAACACCTGGTTCAAATCGGAGTTGTTGTTACCGATGATCTCAAGGGCGTCGAAGATGTCGTTGATAACGCGGTCAGCCTCGGAGATCAGGTACTCAGCAGTGGGGATCTCATCACGAAGACGTCCGGGACGAATGACGGCGCGAGTGAAGTAGCGCTTGTCACCGTCGACAGCCTTGCCGATACCCTCGTAGACGTGAATGTTCTTGTTCTCAGTGAAGACGGGCTTAATGTGGAACTTGGCTAGACGGCCGAGCTCAAGCTGGAAAGCAAGAGCAGGTTCGCTGTGACGAATGCTGTCATCCTCAATGTACTCGGGGCCACGGAAAGTGTAGTAGCCGGGGTAAGAGCCGTCGTTGCGACCGCAGATGAAGGTGATGCGGCGGACGTTGCGGGTGAGAAGCTCCTCCTTGAACTGCTCGACGATGGGAACTATACGAGATAGAATCTCTTGGTCACTCTTACTCTCGGAATCCCGGACAGCAACATTGATGACGGCGGAGAGCTCGTCAGAGTCAACCTTGGGAGTGGCGGGCTTGCGCTTGCCGCTGAGATCGGGAATGAGGCCAGGAGTGCTGCGCTTGCGGGCCTTGTCAGAGACAGCAAGGGTCTCGAGGGCCTTGGCGAGCAAGTCCTCAGCGTCATCGAGGTACTTGACGGGGACGATGACACCCTTGCGATTAGGCTCGGAATCCCACTTGTGGTTCAGGTAAGACATGTCGCTGATGGAGTGGATGCGCTTGAAGTCGAAGGAGCCGCCGCTGGGAGTGGCAGGGGATGAGGGAGCAGCGGACTGCAGAGGCAAACCGTACTCGCTCTGGCCAATCTTGCGAAGAGCAAAGTCCCAAGTGCAGAAGAGGGGAGTGTCGGTCTCGTCGGAGTGGTACTCGATCTGCTTGAGGATGTACGCACGGTAGGCACGGCGGACGTAGACCTCAAGTGCTGCCAGAGAAACCCAGGGGTCCTCGTGAGCGAAGAAAAGAGTCAACACATCAAAGACCGTGTACTTGGAGTCGACGACTTCCTTAATGACATCCAAGCTGGGCTCGCGGTGATCCCACGCAGCCTCACCGTACCGCGACTCCACAACAGAGGAACGGAGAATGTGTTCCATCTGGGCAGTACGCTCCTCGAGGGACGGCAGAGAGCACTGGATCATGATTTCGCGGGCCTTCAGGGAAACCTTGGAGGTCGTGCGAGAAGACTGGAGCTCAGTCAACTGCTGCAGAGCAGGACGGAGGTATTTGGCGATGTTTCCAACGTTCGGCTTGTTGGGGCGGTACTCCTCGAGAATGGCAAGAATAAGGGAGCTCTTGGCACCGACGCGGCTGTGAGACAGAACAATCTGGACAACCTTGCGTATGTCATCCTTGTTTTGGTCACGGAGCTTGAGAATAACGCTGTCTTCCTGGGTACCGTAGCCGGTGAAGAGGCGCTCGATGTCAATGTAGGAGGCGAGAAGATCCTTGATCACGTTAAGCTCGTGACCCTTCTGGCCCTCAGAGTAGGAGCTGAGGACATCGGTGAGAGGAGCCAGAGTGGATCGGAGCTGATCGGCATCGGAAGCCGCGACGTGCTCGTCAACGAATTTCTGGAAGGCCTTTTGCAAAGCCTTGGCAGGGAAGTCGCCGTGACGAGCCTTGGCACGCTCAACAATCTGGGAGAACTGGCTGTCCAGCTTCTGCGGCATGCGGCTGTGGAGGGCAGCGAACTGAGCGTTCCACTCGCTGAAGGGCAGCTCGGGGTTGCGGAGAACCTCAATCAGCTCCTTCAGGGTAGCAGCCATAATGACAGAGTTGTCGTAACCGAGAAGGATGTTCTTGAGAGTGTTGTGCAAGACAGAGAATCTCTGCGCAGGCTTGGTACCAACAGCGACCGGCTCACCGTAGGTGGGAAGCTGGCCGACGAAAGGCTGAGCCTGCTTGACACGGCTTGGGTCGTCCAGAGCGAGAATACCCAGAATGTCACCGGCCTCGAGAGTAGCTCCCGGCTGCTTGATGAGCTGGACGATACCGTCCTCAGCCGCGATCAAAGGCATGTACATCTTCATGACCTCAACCTCGGCGAAGGCCTGGCCAGACTTGACGTGCTCGCCGTTCTCGACCAAGTACTTGACGAGCTTACCGGGCGAGGGAGTGCGCAGCTGAGTCGGGTCGTTCTCCTGCTCGAGCAAGCAGGTCTTGCCGTCAACGGACAGACGAGTGGCACCAACCTCCTCCTTCCAGTATACGCTGTGACTGCGGCCGTCCAATAAGATCAGAAGACCACCGTCACTCAAAACACGGACACCGACAGAGCATTTGGAACCGTTGATGAAAAGGTGGTAGCTGTCCACGCTAGCACGGGTGGCGGTAAACTTGTAACGGAAACCCTCGTAGATGAAGTCGATAGCGAAGACGGTCTTGAGAATATCCTTTGAGGGAACCTGACCCTTCTCCAGACTGGTGCGGTACTCAGTAATGCAGTCCTCGCTGGCAAGGTGGGCCTTGGTGACTGCACCGCTGACAACAGCCAGCATGGGATCTGGGCGCTCAGCAGTAAGCTTCTTTGTGATAAGCTCGTCCAGCCAGCCGGTGGTGATGGTGTTATCCTCGAAAGCCTCAGTCTCCAGAAGCTTAATGAGGTATTCGACAGTGGTCCTGAAGTCACCACGGATGCTCAATTCCTTCAAAGCAACAACCATGTGCTTCCGCGAGGCAGCACGGTTCTCACCGTAGGCGAAGATGTGACCGAATTGAGAGTCGGAGAAACTATGAATACTGGAAGCGGAACTGACTGAAAAGTAACCCCAAACGTTGGAACTACTCCTGAAGTTCAGGTCGTGCATAACACCGTTGGAGGGTTTGAAACCTTCACCGGGATCCTCGGAGGTAATTCTGCAGGCAGTGGTGTGACCCTTGGGTCTGGGGCGACGCTGGGTCTTCTCACTGCCCTCGTGCTTAAACTCGAAGTCGATCTCGGTGGATGTCCTGGGGTCAACGCCGTACAGGAGACGAATGTCGCGAATTCTGTGCAGAGGAATACCCATGGCAATCTGCAGCTGGGCGGCGGGCAAATTGACACCACTGACCATTTCGGTAGTAGGATGCTCGACCTGAAGACGGGGGTTGAGCTCGAGGAAGTAGAACTTGTCATCGGCGTGCGAGTACAGGTACTCGACGGTACCAGCTGAGACGTAACCGACGAGTCTACCCAGACGGACGGCAGCCTCCTCCATGGCCTTGAAGGTGATGTCCTTGGCGATGGTAACGGGTGCCTCCTCGATAATCTTCTGGTGGCGACGTTGGACGGAACAATCTCTGCCGAATAGGGAGATGTTATTGCCGTACTGATCAGCCAGCAGTTGAACTTCCAAGTGTCTGGCGTTGCCTGCCAACTTCATGATGAAGATGGGGGAACCGGGGATTTCGCTAGCGGCGGCCTTGTATAATTGCTCAAAGCCATCCTCAGAGAGTGCCTTACGGATACCCTTGCCACCACCACCCTCAGAGGCCTTGATCATGACGGGGAAGCCGATAGACTTGGCCTTCTCCAGACCCTCTTGCCATGAGGTAACGCATCCCTTGGCATAGACGTCGTCGGAAACGGTAACGATGCCCTGGTTATCGACATCGACCTCGGCGACACCAGTTCCTGACCATGGAATGCAGGGCACTTCTGCGTGCTGGGCGACGATTGTGGAAGAGATCTTGTCACCAAGCGAACGCATGGCAGAACCTGGGGGTCCGATGAAGACAATCTTCTTGGGGGAAGCGGCGAGAGATTCGGGGAGCTTGGGGTTCTCCGATGCGTGGCCCCTGTGAATGGATTGTTAGCAATTGTTACTCTGGCAAATGCTGATATGATGCTCACCATCCGGCCCAAACAGCGTGGACGTTCATACGCTCGGCAATATCGACAATCAGGTCTACGTTGGCGTAGTTGTGGTTGTTAGTACCGCCGGGAACTTCGACGTAGTGGTCAGCCATGCGAATGTAGTCAGCGTTGGCTGCCAGATCTTCAGGAGTGGCCATGACGGTGAACTGAATGGCCTTCTCGTCGCCGAAAGTCTCGTACGCCCATTTCCGCACCGAACGAATCTCCTTGACGGCGGCGATACCGTTGTTGGCGATCAAAACCTGCAATTGGGTCCGTCAGCAACCACATTCCATGCTCTAGAGCTTTTACGCTAAGTTGGGCTTCTACACACGTTGGTGATGACGGTGTGACCGTCTTGCTGGGCCACGAAGTCCTTGACCTTGGAGGCCGGGGCGTTGGCCAGCTTATTGCCGCCAATGAAGTGGTCGGCGATCTTGTGCTTTTCGGCATACGTCGCCTTGCCGTTAGGTTGAGGCACAGTCCGGCCGGAGCCGTTGGCTGCTGTGATTTCGGTCATGATTGCGGTGTCTGTAGAGTGGGAGTTGCGGGTATCTTAGAAGGTGACCGTCATGAATCGGGGAAGCTCCAGGAGCTTAGTTCGGCGAATTGCGCGGTTGGCGGGTTGCTCGAAGGGGGAAGATTCGAGCAGGAGATTAGTTCGTATATTCTGCCTCTGCAACAAAACAGAACAGGGTATCCGCAGAGCAGTTGTTCGTCGGAGTTGTAGGACACAGAGATTGTTCGGGTCTCTAGAAACGGCGGAAAAGCATCATGTTAGCCACGAAAAGTTTCTTGTTGGGGCAGCAGAGGCGACCAGACGCAGCGCAGGAGGGGAAAATGGGGGGAATGCCAGGGGTACGATCGCCGCCGCCGCAGGACATCATCAGGGAGAATGCGGCAGCGACTGGCCGGGGACCAGCTAGCTGCAGCTGCACTAACAGCAACACGTACCTGGTTGGATTGGGAAGCTGGTAAGACAATAGCTTCTTTCTTCTGTCTTGTGGCTAGGACAGAAGGTCTATAAAAACAGAGTTTCAGAAAAAGGGAGAATGGAAGGGAGAGAGTGCGAAAGAGGAGCAGTGGAGGGAAGGGTGTTGTCAGAATGGCGAGGGAGTTGCGTGGTGTTATTGTATCCGGCCTGCTTTGGGGGGGGGAGTTGAGGAACAGGACGAAGGCCTCGACGTGGGTTCGAAGTGGACTTGCTCGGTGGACTGGGCTTGGTCTGCTGAACTCGAACTGTGGGCTTGGGGCTTGGGGACAACGAGTGTCGAGGGGGTGTTCCGGGGTTGAGGGAGCGCGTGAGAGGAATGGGAATTAGAAAAGTGACTTGGGGGCCGGGATTATGGGATCAGGGAAACGTTTCTGATGGATGTACCTTTTCGGGAGATGGAGGTATATCGAGAGTCGACAAAAGAAAAGAAATAAAGATGGGGCCCGGGACGGGTGTGACTGGGTGGGACGGGTTGGTGAGATGGGTGAGGTGGAGGTACCTTAGGAAGGTAGCGAGGGTGATATTCCGTAAGTGAGTGAGTGATCGAGTGAGCTGAAATGAGTATGTCGATAAGGTAGATCTAAAACGACCAATCAAATTTCCCTCGACACTGCCGCCTGCCGGAGGGACTTTTCTGCTCAGCCTCGCGTTCGGTCAAGAAGGAGGAGAGGTTTCGGGGAGGCACGATAGGGACTACGGTCAGTGCCGGGGAGTCGAGAAGGAGAGAAGAGAAGTTGCTGGGTCGCGCAGGAGGAAGGAGCGAAGATGGCGCTGTTGGCTGTTATATTCATCTCTCACTCAATCTTAGTCGTCACGATGCACCGATCCAGTTATGAGAAGGAACAACTCAGGATGTCTGTTGTCTGTTGTCTATTGTCTGTTGTCTGTTGTCTCGAGGGAGGGAAGGCGCATCCCCACAGTTCCTGCCCTGCCGTATCTGAGCTGAACACATTAGAGGGATGTGCGTAATAACCCGTCAAGGGAAGGGAAGGTACATCTGATACCCGATCGAGGTACCTGCATCGGTGACTTTGGGCAGGTACCGCCTCCATGTACCTCCCTCCACCGGGCGACGGACTCCTCCCACCGACAACAGGCAGATCATCGTCCCTACTCTCAGCCAAAACGACCCGACTCTGGACGTCCCACGCATCCCGTCGCCATTTCGAGACCTTGGGACCAGACCAAAGCAGCCCAAAGAGTTCCGGCCTGGCTCTCGTCCGGCTTGTTCTTTGCTGCCCAGACATGGCACTACGGCTTGAGAGCAGTCAGTCCAGCACCGGGTTCCTGAGCAACAAGGGGCTTGGTTGAGTCTGTGTGTAAGGAGAAGTGCGTCTCCTGTTCTCTGGAAGGTCTCACCTTACCCCCGGCCAAGTCGTCAATGATCACTTCACTCTTCCAGGTTGCTGCTCTCCACCACGCAGCTTTGGCATTGCATGGCCTCTGCATTGTGTGTTGCGGCTGCCGTCAGCATCCACCCGTCCTTCCATCCGTCAATTCATCAATTCACTCTCAACCAATGGCCGGGGTGTTGGGGAAGCTCATGTCCCAAGGATGGATGTTGGCGTCAATGGTGGGCGTGGCGGACCAGCGGGCTGCAACAGTGTGCGTTTCTGCTGAAGTTCCCCCCTCCACACCAAAACCTCAACTTCATAGCTTTGGCTCCAGCTCCTTGGGTTCGTTGCAACCTGCTTAGCCCAATATCGGTGCTGGGTAGGGGTAGCTTGGCAATGTTCAGCTTCATTTACCCTGATTCCCGCAGCGTCGACCCGACCAGAGCCGAATGAGAAGCAGCAAGACAACGAGGAGAGGGAAAGTAGTAGGGGAAAAAAAGTTGAGAGGGAACAACGTCAACCTGCAGCACGAACCACCAGCGCCCCTCCATCCTCCACCGGGAACGGTACATTAAATAGCGCCGCGAACCAACTGTGAACCCAAGTACCGTTCCTACAAGGTCGGGTACGTTCCGCTTCCCAGGGGTTCTGCCGGCTGGAATTTTTCTCGGATTTCTCAGATTTGGACCAGCAAGCCTTAAGGTGCTCTTGATGCCCAATCAAAGCTCCTGCGTTCCAGCTCGGGAGATCCACCTGCAGCCCTCGGGACGTTATCGATAGCCTAAGCTCCTGCCGTTTTTTCTTTGCGATTGCCATTTCGAGGTGCCTGGAGACAACACTCTACACACAAACTGACCTGCACCTCAGCTTTTCGTCACCGCCAGCACGAATGTCACCTCCTCGTCCTGGTCTTTTGCATCACCAATGTTCTTTCTTCAGCAACGGTGCAGAATCGGGACACTCCAGCTGGGTGTCGCCGATGATCTCTCCATCTCGCTATCTGCCTGCCTACGTCCCCGAGTCTCTCAGCCGTACGTGCAGAAGCAAGTACATCAAAGATACCACCTACTCCTCTGGTGGATGGATCGGTCAGCCAGGATCGCCACCACCGAACCCCGACGGCCTCACCCAAGCATTGTCCGAAGCTGCCAGAGCTACACTAATTCCTAGGTAGAGAGACAAGAGACAATCACAAATTGCTGGCATACATTGTGTGACAACATGGTACACATTGACACCCGCACCGCCGACATTTGGGACACCGATCACCACCCGCCGTATAATTACACCCAGAGTCGACGTCCACGAGTCCAAGGGCCATCGAGGCCCGAAGCGTCCATGCGTGCGCATCGCATTTTCCTGTCGTTGGCATCCCATCTTCGCCGGTCCTAAAAGTTTCATCGAATTGCTCCATCAGCAATCGAGCACGCCCCTCCAGTCTAACCCCGATTCCGCAGGCGGTCAGCCAGGTGTCGCCAGGGATGTAAGCCTCAACAACCTACCCGTTGTCTCGCTTACGCACCTCTAAATCGCCTAGCCTCGCCGATTCTCCGCCCAGGGATTGCCAGTAGATTTTGCTAATTACCTTACATAGTACTACACCTTCAAGTCCCGTAAGACACGACGTCTGGCCGCAAGCCGAAGCCGGGGCGAGGAATGCTGAACAATGAGCGCTGCACGCCGACCTACAGTCTTGGCCATTAATCCACTGGCTTGGGCGGCTGGCATGAACCGCGCCGAGAGTCTTAGAATCTTGCGAGCTGCATTCTCCCCAGGTCCAATGCCTAGCGTATATGAAAATTTTCGAACGGGCTCATTCCAGGACCAACGGAAGAATCGCATCCGATACAGGGGTCAAGCTAATTATCCACCAAGTGCTGGTCCCAAGCTGTCAATGAAGCCAGGCTGTTGTCTTCCTGGGACCTGGGCAGAGATCCACGATGGCGACAGCTTGTCCATCTCTCTATCCCCCAACAATTGGGAATTTGGGACGCAATTTGGGGGTCCCTTCGATGGGTCCCTTCCAGAAATGCCAGGGGTGCGAGATGGGCCAATGAGGAGCTAACGAAAACAAACAGGTTCCCCCACTCAAGGAAAGACGAAAGCATAGGGGAAGGGAAAAAAAGCCGTAAAAAAAAAAGGAAGAACCTCTCCACTCGCAGATCCCCAACATCTTGTCCGTCCATTTACGGAGCCCGTGCGTGCAGCGGCGCTGTAGCGACGACATCGGCCACTCAGCTTGATTGTAGCCAACGACAGCTGCAGCCGCAACATTGAGAACAATCAACCCTGCGACTCAGCTCAACTGAACCAGAATCATACAGTAATTCGTGCTAATCTGCCGGTCTGCAGCCCAGAATTTCCCGTGCTACTACCACTACCGCTACCGCCCCAGCCTATCGCCGAAACCTCCCATACGCCAACATCTTTCCTACGCCGAGGTCACGATTTCATGACCGATGCCATTGGTCCGACCCAATAACTCCACGGCAACCCTTTCAACAGGGATGCGGCCAACACGCGGACTTCCGTTTGTCCATATCCCACCCGTTTACAAAGGTTCTGTCTCCATCGCATCCCCAGGCTGCTGTACCCGAACGCCTCAAACCCAGGATAACACCGAGCTTTGGCCTCCAGGTCGTCCCGTCCTCGGCGCCTCGTACGGATAGCGGATGCTACGCTAGGTCTTTGCACAAACACGCTTATAAGCACTAAAGACAGGGCAAACAGATCCGATCCTGTCAAAGCTGGAGACCTTCTTCGCGCAGTCTGACCCGCCTATTCCAATCCGTCATCCATCGTCCCATCGGACGACGTTCGTGATTGGATGGTATCCACCCTCAAAGCATACGATACACCTCCTTATATCAGGAGGCGGGCGATATTTATCTCCTAATATTACCCACGTTCTTGTGTCACCCCTCACCTGTAACACCGATGGGCTGGGTCTATCGTCCGCGAAGCGACCGAGATCCTGCGCCTGTCCTAGTCATCGGAGGGTTTGCGAATCCACTCAGAATGGATATATGACGGAATAGAAGCTCCTCGCCTACAAATACTCCCCGGATCAGGGGAAACAGAGAACATCCTATGAACCCCACCTTCATGTGAACGAACCGCAGGGTTCCATGCTGCTGCGCGACTACCCACGGAATAGTGCCTTGAGCGACTCTTAACGCCGGTCTTAGCTCAACCATCTGAATTGACCTCGCAGATGAGTGGACCGATGCGGTCAGCATGTTGTCCTGAGACAGCCGCTGCACCACACATTCAGCCAAAGAAGTTCGGTCCTGCTAAGCAACTTGAATTGGCTGAAGATAAGTACCTTCGAGGTTCACGGCGTCCCAGTCTTCCAGTTCAAGGTTTTACTTAAAATCGTCACAGTAGTCAGTAACTACTGCTAAGTTTTTATTTCTCGTTCGGCGTGGAAAGACCCCGTTTTTTTCGGACAAAAGGTTGCTAAGACCGCCTTCGAGTACCGAGACTCGGACGGATGCTTCGAGACCCTAGCGGCTCTTTTCATTTGATCAATGGTGTTCGGTTGAGGGAAGGAATGTGCTTACACGAGGCTGCCTTTCTCATTGAGTCTTCCAGAAGTACCAATTTGACGGAGTTACCCGCTTGTTTTCGATGTTCAGTGACTTACATATTGCGTCGTTGTCCACTGTGGCTGATTGCTTCTCTAACAGTCGCCTTGAAACAATCTCAACCGATGACGCGGTTCTGGTTCCTGCATTCTGCCAAGTTATGCATGTGTCCACATGCTGGAATCCATCGGTCGTCCAATTATGGGTGTTTGGTTGTCTGGTTCTAGAATACCCAGGCTGTGTACAGCAAAGTTCAAAAGTCACTTCGACTGAGTCTATCTTGAGATATCCCAGCCGCAATCCTGATCAAATAGGTTGAAATGTGCTGCACATACTATCCACAGCTGAAAGACCCATACACCGATACAGACTTTCGCAATGGTTAGATTTCTCAACCCGCGCGACACCTGCGAGCAACAGATGGTTCCGAGCCTTGGTACATCAGTGACACCATTACCGGCAAGTCCCGCTTGTTGCTCGACGTCCAACCAAATGTAACCCGTGGATTGGTATCAGGGGACACTGATGTCTCGCCCCCGGTACTCCTCGCCTAGTCTTGGATATGTAATTTTGCCAAAGCCAGAGCTCGTGCACACACTCCTGGCTGGCTGCAGAACAATCTTGACTTCTTTACTGGTGATGACCAGAGGCAAATGTGGGGATCCCATCGGCATGAATTAGACCTTTGATTTGCAGCTCCGCCAAAACATTGATTCCATCGGCGTGTAGTATGTCTGGTTCACCAGGGAAAAAAGATTATGTAGCATGCATTTGAGGAATACTATCAGCGCTAGCCTATTCTAGATTTTCAATAGTGAATGAACGAGTGGAATACCCCTCAGTAGACGATTCGCTTTGAGCACGGCACACAAAGAACACCTTAAGAATGAGACACAAGTCAAGGTTAATACCTATTCCAAACTATGAGCCACAATATAGGATGTACAGTTTGGTCGAGAGCTTTGACTCTGATATCTTCTGCTGTTGTGGGTCTGGACTCTCTCTTGCGCGGCGATGACTTTGTTTATGGAGGTTAGTTAACAGTTTGTGGCGCAGGTCACACTTGGTAGTGACAAACTTCTATTGTACTCGTGAACTTGCTTGGATATATGAGTCCTTGGTCTAGCATTGTATGGTCAGGCGTTCAAGGAGAGGACATAATCCGTGTCCAAGAATACTAGGTACCCTTCTACAATCGTGCTTCGAATTTGAACTGGTTCTTGGTTTTTGCACTTCAAACTATCAATCCATTTGCTGTTCAGTGAAGAGCTTGTGGCATTGCTGTTCAGGATGAATGCTTGGAAACAGGAGATGAGCTTGATAAAACATCCATGAGCCAACTAAAGAAGACATGCTGACTTCCTTGCGGAGTCGGTGAGCCGCTTAGCGGCCAGTCTTTCGGGCTGAATAGACAGACTATAGCCAACACACCAACTACAGATGCCCAGATATGCCTATTTAACATAAAAACGGACGTCAACCATCACAAAATAAAGAGCAAGGCCTCCAACTCCTAACAGCTTCTGGCATGCAATGTGGAAACTGGGGGGGGGGGGGGGGGGCACTGGAGTCTCCTCGGTTTATGAACGAACACGCTGAACATTGTAATTCGTGAGCCCACTGTCCGGAAGAAACACCACCCTCTTCACTTAACAAACAAACTGAGTATCAACTGCTATGCCGCCACTTTTGATGCGTTGTCGATTGCTAGACAACGCGAGAGGAGAGCCCCGATTCCGTCTGATTGACAAATCGAACTGACAGGGTTGAAAGTGAATCGCACTATTCATGATTCCAGAGAAAGAAAACAAAACAAAAAAAGGAACGGCGAGCAATGCCACCCTGGCTACGGTCTGGCAGCAAAATTGTCGCGAACGCGATGTGGCAGTGTGTGGCTGATGCGAACAGAAAACAACGGTTCAGGAAACGGACACAGTCCTAGCCATGCGATTCTGGTTGTGTTATCGAAGCAAATCTACAAGACCTACAAGAATGCCGATGAGGTAGACGATAAGAGATAGATGGAGAATGTCCAGCCCAGTTGAGAAGCGCTATACTCGTAGCGATTCTACGAGAAGTACGATTCAAAAACAGCTGCAGTAATCAGCAGGCTAAACACAGATAGCATGGCGCAGAATGATCCCAGCACTACGCACCATGATTGTACTCCTCGTTCGGGGTAGGTAAGCTGTGCATCTGGGACCGGATTTTCTTCTGGCATGTGGTAGATTGGTCCAACGTCTTTGCATTTTGTGTCTCGTTTGTCCCGTAGCTGGCATTTCCAGTGTCGGTCGACTGAAACAACGAACGGGTTGTCCTGGCATTCCCGGTTTAGGAATATTCGCGGCAAAGTTAACCACCACTATCCTAACAGGTTTTATAGGCTAGGTAGAAAGCGAAGAGTTGGTTTTAGTTCCGTGTTTGGCGGTAACGAAGAGCCGTCAGACTCCGTCTAAGCTCGCGCACATCTGGCCTCCGGGGATTTCAACAGCGTCCTGGTGCCTACAGAGGAAACATTGAAGTCGAAATTTCCGGACATTGTTGTCAAGACGGCAGAGGAAGTTATTGAGCAATCATGGAAAGGAAACAAGAATAGGTTTGTACTCAATTGCGAGGATGGCAATTTGTTGGCATTCTGGGAGCAATTTCATGAGCACGAGACGGATTGTAAAGGAAGACGAAGCACTAGACAAACGGTTGCTTTGTGCCCCACAATCATTGTGATAACCTTAAGGAAAGAAACTGCAAGTCACTTGTTTCTAAACCTTTCATACCTATCTATCCAACTTTTAAAGTCTTGGGCGTATGGTTTGAGTTGCTAGGTCCTCTTCGGCTTTCCTCCTAGAATTCTGCCAGGACTTAGTCTTGGCAGTGCCCATGGTAGCCCAAATCTCCAAGAGATTATTATCAAATGGCGGCAGCACCCGACCTGTTGTACCAGAGGCAGAATCTCCAGCAACAGCTCTGAAGTACTCGAAAACCGTTTTGTAATCTGGCGCAATGGTGTAGTATGCCTTACCTCCCCCAAGCTCTGCAACCCGTTTTCTCTCCCAGTCCTTTTGCTCTTCCTTGGACGGCAGCGGGTTCCCTCTCCCAGCAAGCAAACGGGCAACCGCAACAGCTTGCCACTCGAAAAGGCGGAATGTGAAACCTCCGCCGCACTGTTTTTGGTTTTGCGTCTGTCAGCGTTGTTGACAATGCTTGGCTCCTTGGTTGGCTCGCTGTGGAACTCACCATCCCCAGAAAGGCGAGCGTCGGGTCCTCAATATCCCAGGTGTGGTAGTAAACTCCCGGAAGCCGGCGATCGGCCCGCAACACGCGTTCTTGAACTTGCGGTAGAAATGGGAAGCTGAAGGTGTACCCTGTACCGAAGATAACGTGATCTACGTCCCTCACTTTCGTGCCGTCCTCGAAGGTGATGTTACCCGTCCGATGGCAGAAGTGGACTATCTGTTTTTGGATGGAAATGTGAGGATGCGTGAATGGCTCCCAGCCGAAGAGAGGAATGGGATCACCGCGCAGAGACGCGTAAACCGGGTGTTGAGCGACCGGAAGAACTTCGTGGAGAAGCTCGTGCGACGAAACGGATCCTCCCACAACGACGACCTTCTGCGTACTTTTTGAGCATGGCAAGAGATGGCGTGGTTAATGCGTCAGCGTACCTTGCCCTTGTACTTATCCGAGCCCCTAAAATGCTTGCTGTGCACGATTCTACCCGGAAATCTCTCGTCATACTCTGCAATACCCTTGATATCGGGAATCCAGGGCACGTTGTAGTGCCCGATCGCAACGACGATGGCATCAAAAGTCTCTTGCCACCATCGGTCCTTTCCCGGGAGCTCTTTTCGCAATGTGAGCACCCACTCATCGCCTTTCTTCTCGGCGAGCTCAACCGTAGTACTCAGTTCCAACAAGGGTTCGTGGCCGTTCTTGACAAAGATGTCTTCAACCCACTCTCGGATCTGTTCACGTCCGCGGAAAGGGGCGTCCTCGCCGTACCTTTCCCGGATACGGTCTGTGAGAGTCTCGGGGAATGGCTCCGTTGTGAAGCTCATGATCTCAGGGGTGATGTTGGTGTGCAGGTGCTCGTGCTGGGCAGTGTCAGAAAACCGAATCTGATGGCTGTTTATCGCCTCTGATTTGTCCGTCTGCGCCGGTAGCTGAGCAGGTACTGGGACGGGGGCATCTGCGGTTCCGTCCAGGAGCTTGCGCAACGAGGGGATTGCAGCTGGCAGGTGAGGTGTGTAGATCCTGTCGCATTCTTTAGAATGAGGAACTTCGAGCACGAACAGCCGGTGGAACTCACCAAGTCCCTCCCGGGACGGCGCGCCGGTCGAAAACGCGGACGGCATCAAACGTCTCTTCCTTGACCAGAGCATCCGTTGCGATGGCACCGCTTGGGCCGGCGCCGATAACGGCAACACGTCGTATCTTGCCTGTCATTTTCGAGCACCGTCGCAAATCTGACTCCCCTCAAGAGCTGAAGGATGCGACGGGTGGAGAATCGCTCAAGTCGACAGAGTTATCAGCTGAGTTCGTCCGAGTCCGAAGGCGGCAATTAGCGACCGAGAATATATTTTTCTCTAGCACTACGTGCAAGATAGGAACGAAGACAACGATGAACTTCCAGCCCAGGATTTATTCCGTCTTTCAGTCGGTGCTATGGCGTCTTCCTGCAACATGAGCACGCAAGGTGGGTCGCAAGACTTCTGTTGGCCACAACGTGAACAGTCAGCTATCCAATGGCAATTCTAGGACGTCTTCGCGGCCGATCGATGGTCAGAAACGCCAATATCTTGGAAATCAGGCCATGTTCCTGAGAGCTCGATGTTGATCGACCATCGGCTGCGGGTGACACCAGTATCGCCATTCCCGGGCTCCGCCACCCCGGTCGACAATGGTGTGCGAGTTGTGGGCATTGGGCGTCAGCAATTATCATCGAATTGTTCAACTAATTTTTGATATCCAAGGCTCTAGCTTCTGAATCTCCTTCCCGGGTGCTGCTTCTCGACCTGTATCCTTATCGGGTCTGGTTTTCGCGATGCACAAGGGGCTCCATCCGATACCAGATACGTTGACTCTCGGTCTTTGAGCACTACTGCTACCGCCTCCCCACCATTTACTTCTACTGTCGCACTGGTACTTCTTGAACTGCCTCGTGCGAATGTTTCTTTGGAACACGTCTTCCAGCTCCAGGTAGCCGCGGCCCTTCATCAGGTAGATGGAGCAGGTCAACGAAGGAGCAAAGAAGACAAATGCTACTTTGCCGCCAAGATTTGCGTTGCTTGGGTTGATGAGATATGGGATAAGCTGAGTGACGAGGCAGCAGGCGGCGGTATTGCTCATGATGGTGATCGAGTACGTCTTTTAAGTTTTTGCGAGGGCGAGCATAAGGCGTTTCGCCGCCCACAGCAACGGCTACGGCGCCGATCGATGCTTGAAACTACATACGAACAACAGTTAGCATTGTAGTCTTCAAATTGGGAGAATCACCCATACGAGCGATCTTACCAAGAAGCCCCATACAGCCATGAACGCAGCGAGGACCTGCTGGTTGCCCTCAGTGACGCTGAGTCCACTAATCGACAGTAAGCGAGCCGGGATGGAAATGATGCCGCAAATGATGAGAGGTTGACGACCGGTTCGCTTGATAAGAAACCATGAATAGATATTTCCCAGAAGTTGAATATGCAATGCCTCATCACACCAACAATGAGGTACAAGGTTACAGGGCGGACTGGGACATGTCATCAAGCTGTAGGCACGCTGGGAGTGGATGGTTGGCCCGTAGACGCCTCTTTAGCATCGATATTGAGTACGTGTAGGTGACTGCTCATCGTAGAGATCATTCTCATCCCAGTCACCTGGCTGCAACAAGGGAAGTCTGTCGCCGCCAGTCAGTGTCTGGCTAGGACTGCGTGCGGAGACTGTCTGCATATCCTCAAAGTTAGCTGCCGCGGGGCTGATAGTTCACGCTGGCCTCGATCAGGATGGGTAGGATTCAAGAATCCGTCTGCTGGATCAAGGTAGACCAATCACAGTCGTTAAACATCAAATCAATAGTACTGGGGAATGCCATTGCTTTGGGTTATCTGTAATAATCTACATTATAATACTAATATTATTATTATTATTATATTATTTAATACTCTTATTTACCTCTAAGAAGTATAAAGTATTTATACTAATAAACTACTAAGAACATATATTTATATATAATAATAATAGAAAGTAAGTATATATTTAATAAATATAGTTAAAATATATATAAAGCTAAAAAGGCCTTATAATATATTCTCTATATATAATATAAAAAAATAAATTTTAATAATATAGTATATATAAAGAGAAGTAAAAGTATTAATAATAATAATAATTAATATTCCTTATATAAATAAGTATTACTTAAGAGGTATATAATAGTATAATAGATATAAAAGAGAAACAGAGAGAGAGAGAGAGTATTAGAGGTAAGTAAGTATAGAGCTAGGCACTAGCCCTCGCGAGGGGGTCCAGTATTAGTTTAGTAGCCAAGAACTAGGGTAGCTTACCTAGTAAAGACTAGGACTTGCGAGATTAAGATAAGGGCCGAGGATCCCATAGAGTAGGGCTGATCCCCCTGCCAGATGGGAAGGCAACCAGAGCCCTCTGGTCTTGGATCAAGCGGGCTTTCAATCCCGTGGCGCTAAAGGCCAGAGGGGGACATGCTGTTGTGAGATGTGGCGTCCACTGGGGGAGTGCCGATGGAACCAATGAGCAGTGTTCCAAAGACACAAAGCCAACCAAATCCCCGAGAACTGGCTACTGAGAGGCAGGTAGATAGCTAACGGAACAACACTTCTCCGCGTTGTACTGATATGTACATGTCGTCTGACTGGTGAGTCTTGAAAACGGCAAACTTGTCAGTCATCTACACGTCCGCCTGAAGATTGGCGATTCATCATGCCGCTGTGGTCTTGCGATTGGGAATTTTGCAGACATCCAGCTGTACAAAGAGATGGCGACTGCTCATTATGCCAGAAACACTTCTGTCGCACCCACCTCCGAGAGCCATGGCATAATTGCCCGCGAGCAGAGGTCTGAATCTGGATACCATGAATCGACCATACTAACACCGCTGACGAGCTATACGCTAGGAAAATTGGGAGTCCTACTCCCTCCAGTACGCTGCAGCAGAGCTTCGTGACATAGATCAGCTGCGTCAGAAGATAGATGTCTCCAAGCTATGCTCCCGCGCATCAATGATTAGGCAAGGCATCCCTCGCATGGTTGACCTATCAACCAAGCAGCTATCTGCTATGATGGGCAACCAGAATTGCCATGCTGAGATCGCCTTCGATGATGGCGTCGTATGGATTGCCCGTTTTCGTCTAACGAAAACGACATCACCACCGCAGGAAGTCCGTGACTTCATCGTACGAAGCGAAGCCGCAACGATGAGCTATCTGTGTCAACACACCAGCTTACCGGTGGCCCGCATTTACGATTGGTCCTACGAATCCGATCCAGAAAACAGTATTGGGGTCAGCTATATTCTCATGGAAAAACTTGACGGAAGGCCTCTGGATTGGAGGGCAGCGACTCCGACGCAGAGGGAGAAGATCATACAGCAAATTGCAGACATCTTTCTCGAGATCGAGAGACACCCCTTTGATTCTATGGGCTCACTTCTTACATCGCCACGGGACACCAATCACTTGGAAGTGCGAGGGCTTGCGCAACACGCAACATACCAATTGGAAGCCGGCCACGCTCTCGGTCCTTTTTCTTCTCCAATAGACGGTTCCGCGGCCATCATCGAGGCATATCTTGCTATGATAGCAAGTGGCGAAATTGTTGCCTCCCGCCCTGTAGACGCCTACCTTACACATCGCTTCCGCCTGGATATTATCAACCGGCTTTGGACTGGCTCTACAGCGGAGAACCGATTTTTCCTGAAGCACCCGGATGATAAGGGTGACCATATCATTGTCAATGATGACTTTGACATCGTCGGAATTATAGATTGGGAATGGACACGGACAGTCTCTCGTGCGGAGGCCTTTTGCTCCCCGTCTATGATGTGGCCGGTTTCCCAGTTTTATGCCGGCTCTAACGAGCTGGCCGAGGACGAAGTAAGACTTGCTGAAGTCTTCCGCGAAAGAGGTCGGGAAGATCTATCCGAACACATCCTAACAGGCAGGAAGTTTCAGAGGTTTTTCTTCGCTATGGGATCTGAAAGTCCTTCAGATATATCCAATTTTACATCCCTTTTTGCGGGGCTCACAGGAGCCTTCGACTATGAACACGAAGAATGGGAGCGATGGAGGAATGGCGCCCTTCACAGATGGAGGGATGACAACCGACTGCGAAATTTGGTCCAGCGCCAAGACCGCGAGAAGGAAAATTGAGAGTAAAGGTCGGCTCATTGCCCAGAAATATGCACATGATGGTTATCAATTTTCAAGCCACCACGTCACGGCTTTTGGTTTCTTCCCTTATCACCGACAATGATGTTGAAAAGACGGACACGTCCGACAGGTGTTGTCTGAAATAGATAAGCGAACTTCCTCGAAATCAATTGGGCAATAAACTCGCTTCTGTGAGCCGGATAGTTTGTTGGTCATCGGTTGGGTCAGAAAACATCCTACAGCTCGACACGCGGCGTAGAAAGAACCCACGTGTAGCACAGAAGCGGCCACCTCTGAAGGCCCAAGTATCACATCCTTCTTTAGCACATTTTTCAGCCATTTTTCCTGCAAGCTGCGGTTCGATCGAGATTTATGGATCCAGTTGTGATATTGCGAATATAGAATTTGAGATGAAGGTTCTGGGATCTGAATGGATGATGGTGAGACTAGTCGATTCTTATACTTGAAGGTGAGTGACAGCACTGTCCTAGCCCCTGCACTATTGGCGGCAAATCATGCCACCTGCTGCAATATAGGCCAACCGAGAGAACACATCCTGCAAGCCGTTGACAAATTGGAATGATTTCCATACCTCCCTCATGTAAAGAAGACTTAGATAGGTAAGCCGAGCCTGAGGTATTTTTTCCCAATCTTCAGGCATAGTGAAACGAAAGCTACGCGTAGTATGCTATCAGTCGCCTAGCGGGCGTCCTAATGCTGATATGCGTGCATGTTATAGCCGGGCTGAGACCCAACTTGCCAACACTTCGCGTCAGAGATGCGTCACATTCGGAATTACGCAGAAAGACGAGACATTCTCTCGGTGAGAATCTAGGCCCCAGTGCGGCCTACTAATGAGAAAAAGAGCAAGCCAACCCCAAGTCTTACAGTCACCGGAGAGCGCGGGATACCACTTCCGAATATGGCAGAGACTCGTGAGTACCGCAACTCCATCGTCCCAGGCTTCGCGCCCGACCCGTCAGTCGTCCTTATTGACGTCTTATCTAGCTACGTCGTCTTTTCATGTGTTTCCTGGAATCCCCATCTATGCGTCAACAGACTTGCAAAGATGGAAGCATGTTGGTTCGTTTACCTTCGGGCATAAGCACGGTGCGGTGATTGACCATTCGCAGGCAACGCGATCAACCGCCTTGATCAGCTCAGTCTCAAACGTGCAGAGATAGCGGTGATGCCAATCTTTGATGCTCTGAAGCGCCCAACGTCTGCCTACGTATGCATAGCATGCAAGTGTATCAAATCTAAACTACAACAGCTGAATCCTGTATCGGTCAGAGAGGTTAGTGATCGTGAGGGCATTACTAGTGCTAGTAAACCGAAAGTGGAAGGTTTCCGTCACGGAACAATACACAAAGCAGCTGTTCAGGTCAAGTCTTTGGCAAGTAAACAAGTCTGTCTATCCCAGTGTTTTTGAAGAGGGGGGGTGGAAAGGAAGAGAGTAATAGTATTAGTGCTACCTGCTACCTTACTCATCACCATCTCCTAATACCGACCGCATGACGTAATCTTCTTAACCTCACCTCATCTTTTGCTGCGTATTGCTCGATTTATTCGAGGTGCAGCTTCAGCCAAATTTCGACTAGAAAGTTGGAATTATTTCCTCAACTTATATATCGCGCTCATAAAACACCACTTGTCAGAATCTCAACATGGATCCCGCGCAACTTCCCCCATGGGATCTCCCTCAAGGCGTAACGTCTCGGTTCATCGACACATCTCCCGCCGGCCTCAAGTTCCATATCTTGGAGGCTGTTCCTCGCAGATCTCAGTCGAATACTCAGTTTCCTCTCATACTTCTCTTGCATGGGTTCCCCAATTTGTCGTACGATTGGTGCGCCATCATGCCGTCGCTTGCCAGAGCTGGGTACCGCGCAGTTGCTCCAGACATGAGAGGATTTGGGCGCACGCATAACTCTAAGCTAGCGTCAATCGATGAGGAAAATATCAGACCGATTGTAGCTGTCCACGATGTTGCAGCGCTGCTCGTAGGCCTTGGGTATGATTCCATCCACACTCTCGTCGGTCACGACCTGGGCGCTTTCGCTGCTTCGCTAGTCACGCTGGTCCGGAAGGACGTCGTGAGGTCGCTCGTTTTGATGTCGCATCCGTTCAAAGGCATCAAGACGTCTTCCTCGAGTGTCGATGGAGACGCCGACATCCAGACCAGCCTCGCAAAGCTTAATCCCCCTAGAAAGCACTACAAGTACTACAACGCATCGCCTGAGGCGGCAGATGAATGGTCGTATCCAACCGGCCAGCCTCTCCACGACTTTCTTCGAGGCTATTTCCATGTCAAGTCTGGGGACTACGGCCTCAACAAACCGCGCCCTCTCAAGTCTTGGACTGCAGAAGAGCTGGCCATCATGCCACACTACTACATCATGAGGGCCGACCTTTCGATGCGCGAGAATATTGAGCTAGACATGTCTCGAGAGTCCGCAGCGGCTCGAAACAAGCTGGCCGAAACTCCATGGCTTCCGGACTCTGCTTTGCGCGTCTATACAGAAGAATACAGCAGGACGACATTTGACCGAGCACTGCTTTGGTACAGAGCACTGGTAGATCCGAGATTGTCTGCTGACCTTGTACCTTTCGCCGGAAACAAAATCTCTGTGCCAACTCTGTACATCTCGGGCGTCCATGATTGGGGTACATACCAGGTCCCAGGGTCGCTGGAGGCAATGGAGGAGGGCGAGAGCGTCGAGCCTGGATGCTGGCGTGGAGCCATCCATCTTCCTGGCGCGGGTCACTGGGTGAACCTGGAGAAGCCGGAGGAGTGTTCTCGCGAGATACTTGGACTGGCTGCTTCTGTTGAAGGGTGTATCGACACGATGTCATCGAGCTTCTCGGAGTAAAGATATGTAAAGTATCCAGTAGCACCGTATTTCACACACAAATTGCCAAGTCACCTCATTCGAACCTTCAAGGCACCGGTCACCGGTGGCTCCCGACTATTTGGTACATAGGAAAGTTTTGTTACAGTCCCCTATATCAGTAGGTTCATGAACGGGACAGCCCGCTGTGGGCTTGAAGGTGGCGTGAGCAATCGGAGATAGGTCCAGCAGTTGGGATTCAACTGTCAACCAGGAAGGAGCAACCCAGCCCAGCCGCACCTTCCTTCAAGAAATCCAAGCAATCCTAACGGGGAAACTTTACCAACACAAAATAACAGCTTAAGGTACACAGTATACCTTACTGCCTCCCTCTTTCCCGTACTCTTTTCCCTTCTCCTCCATCTTCCTCGACACACTCCTCTTCTTAATATTTCCCCCGACGACTCTTCTCGTCGCCGCCGCGCTCTCGACACCACAGCGTAACGACAGGGAACTACGGCATCTAATCACAGCCGCCTACATCAGTGGCTGTCGATTCACATCGCGCATCATTACTCTCTGGCCTCGTATTGAGTTCCGTATTGCTTCTTGCGTTTTCCTCTTTTTTCTTTCCCCCCCTTCTCTCTCTCTCTCTCTCGCCTCCCCATTCCATCCCGACAACCTCGCACGCCAGCCAACTCACTGTATAGACAAGCTTCTTCAATACTGTCACCATTATGTGCCGGCTGGAGCGTTGGGTCTGTCCCGGCTGCGCCACGAACAGACCTGGTCGAGTCGAATGCGAGATGTACAACCCCAAGACTGGTCATTGCCCATACGTCCCGCAGAACGATGCCGACGAGAAGCCGCCTCTGGTGACCAAGTTCGAGCACTCTTGTAAGGATCCCCGCTGCAGTTACGCCGATCGGAAACTCAAGTGTCATGCCGATCAACCTCTATCTCCGGCCTCCCAGGCTTTCGCCGAGCTGCTTCTGACCGCGAACCGCTATTTCGAGGAACCGAAGATGGCTGGGACACAAATCGACGTGCAATCATCTCCGTCTGTCCAGGCGCATGTCTCTGCGATCTTATCCTCCGCAGATGTTACTGACGGTTTTCTACATAACGAAGATCTATCCGACGACGTCCATGTGCAATCGTCTCCGTCGGTTCAGCCAGATGTCTCCGCTGTTCCACACTCCGCAGATGCTACTGAAGGCTTGCCACATAACAAAGATGTATTCGATGATCCTGTCAGCAACGACATCTCCGTTTTGATGACAGGAAAACTCCAAGCTCCCAGCCAACAAACCCCGACGCACGAAGTTTCAGTCGCTGTTTGTCCTGCCGGAAACCAAAGCAACAACGCTGTCACCGACGATGCCAGCCAGGTCATAAGCGAAGGTATGTGCCTTATCACCTTCCAACATATTACCCAGGTGCTAACACGTCCTCAGTCACCCATGCGCCTATACCTACGCCCAAGCTTCCATCGACCGACGCTATCGGACAAGCCACTAGGTTCCTCGATGATCCTTTGCTTGACCCAGGCAATCCGAAATTCTGGGAGATTGCCGACGAAGAAATCAAGTCGTTCTTGCCTGTCATTGCAGCCGACCATCTTAAAGGTATGTCGCCGGCTGCTCCAAATAAAATTCCAGCTAACATCAAAGCAGCCACAACTCTTCCCAACCAGCACAGCCCACAAACCGCACCAACCCTCCCTGTCATCGCTTCACGCTCTCCTGCCGTTGAGCCTAAGACGAGGAAGCGCAAGTCACCGCAAAGCTCCAGGGTGCCTCGGAACAAGAAGAAAGCCAAAGTGACGGATACTCCTTCGGATCAACAGGGCCAGCAGGTTATCAGGTCCAGTCCTTCTGCATCGCAAGCTCATCTCCTCGGCAACGTCCACCAGGGTCAGCAGATGACCAGATCCAGTCCTCCTCTGCCACACACTTCTTCCATCGGCAAAAGCCCCCAGTATCAGCAGGTTATCAGGTCCAGTCCTTCTGCATCGCAAGCTCATCTCCTCGGCAATGTCCACCAGGGTCAGCAGATGACCAGATCCAGTCCTCCTTTGCCGCAGTCTTCTTTCATTGGCAAGAACCCCCAGTATCAGCAGGTTATCAGGTCCAGTCCTTCTTCATCGCAAGCTCATCTCCTTGCCAACGTCCAGCAGGGTCAGCAAATAACCAGATCCAGTCCTTATCTGCCGCAGACTTCTTTCATTAGCAACACCCCCCAGTATCAGCAGGCTATCAGGTCTAGTCCTTCTTCATCGCAAGCTCATCTCCTCGGCAACGTCCACCAAAGCCAGCAGAGCCCCGGGGAAGGCTTCCCGAGGTATGCCAAGCCCGATTTCATGGCTCCTATGCCCCAACATCACCAAGCGACTCCTTATCAAGCTTGCACCATGGCTTCTATGGCCCAACAGCACCAATCGACTCCTTATCAAGCTTGTACGACGGCTTTTATGGCCCAACAGCACCAAGCGACTCCTTATCAAGCTTGCACGACGGCTCCTATTCTCAAGAACCTACAAATCACTCCTCACCAAGAGAGCATACTGAAGGGAATCTTGACCTCAAGGATGCAGCAAAAGACGCACACAGGAATCGCTCCACGTTCAAGAGTGGTTAACGACCATGGAGGCAACCATGTCGCTCAGCCGGCAATCCAACGTTCAAGTGGTATGCTAAATCAGCCTGGTGTGCAGCCTCAACCTAACACGGCTCCGATTCAGTTAGAGATGGGTGCTACGGGACATGCTTCTATGATGTTCCCAAATGCACCGGGTTATTATGAGATGTAGGTAGGCGTAGGTATTTGTGACTTTTGGCAATGGGTATATATCTTTACTGTTGGGTCGAGAGTTGTAGCCCTAAACCTTTGCTCCGCGAAGGTAATGAATATTTACAGCCAAAAGCCCATCTCCCAATGATTTAATTATCAACGATGGCAGTACTGGTTGGTGCTTGAAATAGAGGCACAGAGCGGCTAAAGAAAGCGTTTGAGTTGACACATGTTATCGACTTAGTAGCGCAAAACTAATAATGGACGAATCTAGATGTTGCGAAGATAGGGCGCAATTACTTCTTGTTAGCAATTGTGGTTCCAAGAGCGAAGCTTTAGGCGACGACCTTGGGATGCAGAAGAGATGACGAAGAAGCGCTACCTACTGCTGGGCTGTTTGGTTAAGGTGTACGTACCTTGAAGTAGGTACGCTACCTACGGGGAAGGGCCCCCTCCGCTTGAATGTGCTTGAATGTGCGAAAATGATGGAAGGAGAAGTTGAGGATGGGAAGCTGTACATCGGTACGTACCTGTAGGCTCTTTGCTGGACGGGAGTCACAGTTGGGCAGTCGCAGACAATGCCTCGCTGCAGACGATTCAAAAAACCGACCGCCCCACATTGGATGCCGTCCACAGGCCACTCATTGGTCTTCAGCATGATTACCTAATGCCCAAAAGCCAGTTGCCCGTGGTAGCAGACCATGCCCAATCGGGAATGGCGTACTGCCACGACAAGGGGCGACAGGGGCCAACCCGCAACAGCAACACCACCTCACAGGCACATACCTGACCGACATCAACATTGACCCTTTCCTTTTCCTTTCCCGTCCTGTCTCGTCCTGTCCTGCCGCCCCCAGTCATGCCCAATCCCACCACTCTTTAGTCGGTCAAGCGTCCAAAGTGACAGTAGGTCCTGTCCCTGAGGTGTCCCGACATCGACATCGCCATCGACATCGACATCGATCGTGCCATCTTTCCCGCCGACATCGACATCTCGACACCGATGACAACGACAAACGACGACAACGACTAGAGTACAGCGACCAGCGACGACATTACCGGTAAGTCAGCCAAGTCTCCGCCCAATCTACGACGCTCTGTTCGTACGGCGGATCACAACATTCACATACACACACCACACATATACATCTTCAACAACAGCCACCGCGACAACGACGACCCGTCGACGGCAAATTTCCATTCTATTCTGTTCCTCCTCTCTGGTCGCCATCTTGATCGTCGTCGTCTTCTTCTTCTTCGTCTTCTTCTTCTTCTTCTTCTTTAACCCCCTTTCGGTCCCGCCGTTTGGTTCTCTCGGCCATCACAGCCCCGACCGACCTGAGCCGCCACAAGACACCTTTTTGAGTCGGTACGTCCCGTCCTCACCGCAATAGAACAGAACTCTCGCCCGCGCCTTTGTTTTTCCTGCGACCGCGACCCGACTGCAAATCAACAACCAGCTGACGACGGCCACAACAGCGCGCTTTTCACGACTCTTACGATCATTATCATCCAATATCGCAAATTCCCTTTGTATACCTTCGACTACTTCTATTTGCGACCGCATCTGAACATCGCGTTTTTGCACAAGCTGCGACCACAACATCACTACCACCTCCGCGACTCCGTCCACCGCAATCGCCGAGTTCCACATGCGACCGTCTGAAAACATCGAGACGCCGACATCAGAGTAACAATCGACGACAACCATGGCGGAGCCCCCATCATCGCCGCCCAGTGAGGCGACCAGCTCCGAGGACGCATTGGCCTGGTACAAGGCCCAGTACGAGGTGCTCGAGGGAGAACTAGCCGAATTCAGAGAGTCCAGCAAGGAACTGGAGCAAGAGTTGGAGAAGGACATTGATGCCGCCGAGAAGAGGGAGCGCAGCCTGCAGGAGAAGGCCGAGAGCCTCAAGTTTGAGGTTGAGGAGTGGAAGGTGAGATTGCGCCCGCACGTTCCGTCCCTGGGGCTGGAGCATATGTGCCTTGGCGCTGGCTGACGCTAACTGCTGTCGATCCGCAGACAAAATACAAGCAAGCCAAGACGGAAGCGAACACGGCTCAAAACACTCTCGAAAAAGAGATCACCACACTGCGTGACACCAATAGGAGTTTGCAACTGAAGTTGCGCGATATTGAGGTCGCCAACGATGACTTTGAGCGACAGGCGCGGAACACCACCTCGTCCCTCGAAGATCTCGAATCCAAGTATAACGTTGCCATCGAGCGCGCAGTCATGATGGAAGAGGAGATCAAGCTAGGAGAACAGGAGCGAGAGACCCTGCGCATCGAGGCGCAACGCCTGAGGGAGGAGCTTGCTGATCTCAAGATCGAAGCCGAGCTTCTCCAGGACAAGATCAAGAAGCAAGAGGCGCGCCACCTGTCCGCCCTCTCTACCGACCTCTCCGTCATGTCGTCGCCGACTTTCGATAAGAACACTGAAAACTCTCCCAACTCCACAGCAAGCTCGCCTATGGTTTCAACCCCGCCAGATTCCGAAGCTCTTCGCAAGGCCGACCTCATGGAGCCTCCCTCTCCTCCCATGTCCGATGTGTCTGCTTCTGTACCGAAGAAGACCGTCACGAGAACACCCGCATCGACGACACACAAAGTATCTCGACTTCCGTCTGCCGACCACAGCGTCACGCCGAAGCCCCGGTCGTTCACTGCATCCATCACCAACCGATCCGCCGGAGGTCGTCCGTCCGGCGCCGGCGCCGGCGCCAACGCCAATGCGACTAGTCGTACCCCCGGCCCTCGCACAGCGCCCCGCTCGACATCTCATCGCATGCCCACTACGAACTCGCTCAGCCACATCCGTTCCCTTACGGCCCAGATGCAGCGTCTGGAAGCCCGTGTTCAAAATGCACGATCGAAGCTCCCGGCGCCTGTCACGACGCCACCCCGCGCCTCACCCCGGTCCTCCGTCAATGGAGTCCACAGTGTGCCTTCGACGGTTACGATCCGCTCTCGCAAGCGCCCAACGGGCTCCACCGCATCGTCAGTGCGGGGCGACGACACACCCAGCAACTTCTCTGCCAGCACAACATCCAAGCATGTGCCCCGCCTTAGCACGTCGGGCGTCAGCAGGTTGTCGTTTGGGCCCCTACCGAACCGAAATCCCAACGCCGGCATGGACTCTGAGTCATCCATTTCTCGCCCGAGTTCGCGAGCTAGCGTCTCGTCGTATGCTCGGCCGTCAAGTCGCACCGACATGGCTCCCCCTCGCCCCATCAGTCGTACGAGCATGTCGGGCGCCAGGACACCCCTCGGCCGCCCGCGAAGCTCCCTGGGCGAATCCTTAAGAAGTAGCGTCCGTGGACACGGCAGGTCAATTAGTGTCAGCCACCGTATGGAAATGGACAGAGCCGACGAGGACGACGAATACCGCACGCCCAGTAGGAGGGGCACATACTCCCGTCTCGAGGTCGACAGCGCCGTCAGCGGTATTCCCATGCCATCCAGCGCCATCCCCATGCCCGGCAGTCGCCGTCAGAGCGGAGGTAGTGTCTCTGGTAGGCGGAGCTCGATGGGCCTGAGGAGTTCAAGGATAGGACACCAGGATTTGGTGGAGGAAGAGACGTACTGAGTGCCGGCGGCGTTGCTTGATTTTCTCAGAGGTCAGGAAGCAGAATTGATACCACAGGAGGTCGGACTTGTGTCTTTTTTCAAATTTTTTATCAACTATCTTGTTGTCGCCGTGCACATGGGCATGGCGGAGGATTCAGAGATGGTTCGAGCACAGCGCGGCGCCTTAAACATTACCGATTTATCCCATCGTTGAATCGAAGACCGAAGACGTTCCGTCTTCAGTTTCGTTTTTGTTCCTCTCCTTTGTCACCTTCTTGTTTACGATCGTGGGGCGGGGTACTGGCGTGGATATATGCATCAGGGAGTTGGCATGATTATGAGGGTTTGGACGGTGGCATGGCGGTGCCGGGGTTTACTGTGCTTGCGGGCCTTATAACACTTATTCCCACTCCCATTCCGTTTCGCCACACCTGCCTGGTCTGAATATACTGACTTTTAATGCCCCGATCAATGTCCTTGCAAACGGTGCTCCTTGGCGAATGGATCAGGAGCCGCGGGTTTTACGAGGTTGTCCGCTGCGGACGACCCTTTCGCTTCAAGGGACCGATACTCATGCAAGTGAAACACGTTTGATCATGTCGAGGACGACCAGTATATGTTTTCGTGCATCGATAACCTACCCAAAGCCACACCAACACAGCGTGATTGACGGTTTGTGAAGTGATCTATCATACTACAGCGGACTCCTTCTGGATAGGGTTAACTACACTACAGTCGCTAGGCATGGTAAAAAAGAACAGCCTTCTTCTACTGCGATCTCACTCTTGTGATTGAGAGTTTCTGTTGACAAACTATTTGACGATAGGCAGTGGAGTCAGTGATACATGGAGCAGAATGCTTCTCGATCCAGATCTCTGATCACTTCAACCGGGGAGAGCAGTCAAAATCATGCGTCAGTATTGGACCAGCGAGAGATCACGGCGGTATAGGTCGGTTGACTCGTGCCGAACTCTTTAGTTCGACCCATGTGGAGTGGAAAGAAGGGAAGGGGGGGGGGGGGGGGGGGGGACGGCTTGCAGATGGGTTCACGTCATCGGCTTTTCCATCGCCTCTGCCTGTTTGTACGAGAAAACCCCCAACCCCCCCTTAAAAAAGCACGTTCCGCATTTAATGTTTCAAAGTTATTCATTAACGAACGGTCTATCGACGAGGTCGGGAGTCAAAGAACGTACCCTATGTGCAGTATGGATGCTTGGCTACTCCTCGTCAGAGTCAGAGTCGGGGTCGTACTCAGAGAGCCCGTCCTCCTCGGACTCGCTGTCTGTCGTCTCGTAATCATCGGGTACGGGGACGTGGTTTTCCTCGTAGATTCCTCGCAGATCGGGCAGCGGCGCTTCGGGCTGCCATACTGCGGGCTCGTGTTTGGCCCATTCCTCCGCCCACTTCTCATGAGTCCACTGCTCGTGCTCGTGAATGATTCTCTCGACGTCCCACGTCTCGCCCAGGTCAAAGTTGCAGCGGATAATGGAGTTGTTCTTGGCCATGTCCTCCAAGGCTTTGGGAAACCTTTCGAAAATGTAGCCTTGGAAGGCCTCTATCTCTAGCCCTGCAGGTGTCATGTCGAGGGGTGTTTGGAACCTTTGGACGGGCCACGACAATGCCGGCAAGATGCCGCGGTTCTGCGACTCGGTCCAGGCCGACTGCCACGCGGCGTCTCTTTGCACGACGAGTTGAAAGATTTGAGCACAACGCTGGGGGTCCGGCTGGCCGTCGAGGACCAGCGAGAACGACTTTGGCGGCATGCCGGCGGGTATGAGAGCCAGAGCCTCGACCATCCAACGGCCGACGTTTTTGCTGATCTGGTTCGAGTCCAGGCCCCATGGCGTGTAGCGGTATTTTTCCCTGTACCGACACGTCGCCGACCTGTGATAGAAGTGGTCTCGAAGCAGGGCGTTCCTCCACAGGCTGACTCGGCGCTCGATGCGGAGAAGGGGCGATTGCTTGCAGAACGGGATGAGACCCAGGGCGTGACACGGGGCATCGGCCACGGCCTCGCGATCCTCGTCCAGGACGATGCGACGGAGGTGCGTCCGCAACGAAGGGGGGAAATGCCGCAGGAACTGGATCGCGACCGCGGCGGCCGAGAAGCGGTACTTTGTGCGGTCGCGGCGGCGAATCACCGGTTCGATCACCCATGGGTCCTCCCAGAGACCGGAAGCCAGACACGCCATCTCGTCATCCGACGGGATGCTCCAGTGTTGGAGCGAGCAGCGGCCCGCGACCGCTTGGCGGTCGTCCGAGGCAGTCTCGAGCGATACCGGCCAACGCTCACGCGCGCGTCGGCGACGGGCTCGAGAGAGCGACATGTGCTCGAGGGCGTCCTTGCGCAAGGCCCGGTACAGCGACGGAGCCTCGCCGTACGGCCCGTAACCGTTCATCGCGTGCACGTCGTGGGCGTGGAACGGTCCTCCTGCATGCCGCCCGCCCTGCTCGTCGTCGGAAGCTCCGTCGTCATCCGCCCTCATCCGGTCGAGGAGGGGCTCGAACTGCGGGTATCTGCGCGCCAGATGCTCCCGATCCTGGTCTGCAACGGTGTGGGCGGCGAAATGCATCATGTGCTCGCGCGTGCGGTCCAGGCAGTCCATCATGATACGATCGAACCGGGCGGCGGCGACGCGGATGTCGTCCGATGTGACGGTCGAGAAGGTGATTGTGTTCTCGCGCAGGGCGACGCCTTCCATTTCCCGGGCTGTCAGCTTGCATGCGTACATGAGACCGAGGTCGATGGGAAGACCGTCGGCGCGCTTCAAGACGCCCGCGATGCTGCTGCTGCTGCTGCTGCTGCTGCTGCTGCTGGGCCGTGGCGTGCTGGGATCGACCTCGCTGTTCCTTTTCCGTTTCAGACAGCTCGAGATGAAGCCTTCAGACTCGCATACGTAGCCGTCTTCGACGTGGACGTAGTGCTCGTAGATTGCGTCGCGAATCTCGCGCGGGAGGCCGAGGAACCTCGACATGGGCCTGAACTCTCTCTCTCTTTCTCTCTTTTCCTATCTCTCTCTCTCTCTCTCTCTCTTCCTTTCTCTCTATCCGGATCAGGATCTGAGGGGGCCGAGCAACGTACCGCGCTTTCGGGGAAACACGCTCAGCGGGAGATCAACAGGTCGTTCTGTGTCGGGATCTGGGGAGGTAAAGTAAGAGATTAGACGGGCCTGTATGGCACAGTCGACGGGGGTGGAAATATGTCGGTTTATAATTACCTCCACGGCCGGTGGATCGTAGCGCCAATCGGAGAAGCCTTGGCGACAGCACCTCAAGGTTTCCCCAAAAATCACATGTCACACATACTGCTGCCGTGAGTCATTTACAGTACAGGTTTGACGAAAGCCTCTGCGTTGGGGTTTGGGGGGTGTTCGCTGCTGGCACCCGCCACGATACGATTCGGCTTCGGCTTTGGGTTTGGAATCAGCTGTCACAGCGTGAGGGTCTGGAACCTTTTTTTTTTTTTTTTTTTTTTTTCAGGCAATGTAGTAGCCATTTTTTATCTTCTCGTGCCTTTTGCCACCCAGCCATGTTCAGCCACATGGGGGTAATTACACTTTTCCACACAAATTTAACCCATATCATGTGCTCTACTATGCACAACACACTTCGTATAATACCTAGAAAGCTACTACTGCCTTCCATACTTCTAAGTTCGCAAAAGCATTATTAACCTCAATGGCCTCAACAGCATAGGTTCTGAGAACCCTGGGAGTCGACATGTTAGGTATATGACGGCGAAGCTGATCCAGCAACTGCGCAGCATTAAAACGTGTCAGTAGAGTCATCGTAATAAGGGTGTTAACACTCACACTGCTGTAGGTCAGCCTCGTCCCTCACACTTCTTCCCATCTCCCAGAATGAATAGAATGCCGGCACTTGCGAAGGGCATTGCCCACTCCTAAGAAAAATAGTTAGTTCCAAAATTAGGAAGGAGACTATATCAAGTACTTACGATTCAAGTTACCAATATAAAGGAAACCATCGACAACCCTCAGGATCGAGATAAACTAAAGAAACACATCAACCGGCTCACTAATGGCAAGCCACTTCAGATGACTTGGGAAGAGTGCCAGGTGGCTAATCAGGAAGTCAGTAAAGTCTACCAGAACAATAGAATAAAAACATGGCATACTGCTCTGTTCATTTGCAGTTCGAATCCTGAAGCTTGAAGGCAGCTCCCCTTGTCTCAAGTTCTATGAGGGCGAGTTCAAGAAGATACATAAAGCACTCAAGACAAGGCCTCTCAATGATCAGGAGAAAGACGATATTGCTATCGAGAAGCTTTGGAAAAATGTTAGTGGGTAGCAGGTACCCTGTAGGAGAAGAAAACATACCACCCCGAGTACTTTCAGATCGCGAATCTCATTGATTCGATGTTCCCAGGGTTCATCCTACAAGCATCCGATGGTGAGTCGTTGATTGTACCTCGGAGGAGCTTTTCACTTACGATCAACAGGCCCTCGTGCGAGTCACCACAGCAATTGCTGCCCTCGAGGCAGAGGGTGATCAGTAAGGGGGTGAAAAGGGGGTGGATGGGTGTGGGCGGGTAGGGTGCGAAGGAAGCCAGGTCGGCGGCGCGAAGTTTCTGAGTCCAAGAGAAGTTAGTGCCGACAACGGAAACGAGAGGTCCGATGAAGGGAAACCCACCCCCGAAATGTACACTTGTAATAACACGTACCTCCCGAAAGAGGCTGGGCGATTAGCGAGCCGCACCGTGGACCTTCAGACGGGAGCGATATCCCATCGGGTGATGAACGACGTTGAGGAGTCCGCCGCGCGTAGTACAACCGACGGAAAGCACTGAAAGGACACGTCAGCCAACCAAATGCGAGCAGAGGGAGTCACTCAAACGGTCGCGGGTGAACTTGCCTACGAAGGGGGACTCTTCGGCGTCGTCCAGCATCCGATGAGGTATCGCCAATGCTCCTCTGCAGACAAGCCCCGCCCTCCCCAAAGGAAGACAACTCATGAAACATAAAGTCCGTTGTGGACAAAGAAAACATGAGATGTCTCTCAAGAGGGTAGTAGCAGGGGTTGTCGTCGCAAAGACGCATCGTCTGACACGAATGCACCTCGTAGCCAAGCCCTCAGTCGGTGAGGTGGATGTTCTTCAAGTAGTAGATGGTGGGGTTTCGTCCCAGAGAGAGAGAGAGAGAGAGCCACTGGGAACGAAATCAGATAGTCTCGGGGTTCTTCATGGAAGGGCCGTCCAGCATGTGGGCGTCGGTCCAGTCGAATTGGCTAAGACCAAAGTGCTGAATCACCCAGGTCGAGACGGTTTCTGAGTAGTCGGTAAGCAAACAGTCCAGCGAGCGTGTCACGCCCCTGGCGATGCCGTACCGTGAACTCTTCCACAATGTGAGTGGGAGGTTCCTTCTAGCGTTAGCCAGGGAAGGGCAGTCGTAAATAAGGTGTTCAACGGTGTGTGCACCTTGACCGCAAGGACACATGTCTGTGTCGACGTGCTGCAAAGAAGATCAGAAACGTGAGCCACGAATGACGAACAGAACAGCTGAGGAAGGGTAAGGTGACGAGAAGGCGATGAGGAGAAAGTGAGGATATGCGAGGCAGTGCGGACAGGGGCGAGGGGCATTCATTGTACGAACCTCCACGTGTCTCGGATACAGGAAGGAATTGAGACCAATGTAACCCGTTCGGCAGTGGATTAGAGCCGTGGATTGCGCTCGGGGGAGGCCCTTGTATCGCTCGAGGTTCTGGCGGCCCCATTCACCCTGGTTTGCGACAGGCCGGCCTCGAACGCCGTAGAAAGACGGGCGCGGTTGATCTCCGATGGGGCGCTTCTTGCGTGGCTTATCGCGATGCGACCGCCACGCGTCCTCGACAGCGAGCCTCGACAGCTCGTCCAAGAACCAGCGTCTTTTGCACTTGCGGAAACCTTGCGGCAACTGCGTTTCGTCTTCCTGGATCTCCTTGTCGAGGCCCTTGGCCAAGTCATAGAGCACCCGGTAGGGGTGTGACTTCCGGAAGCCCATAGACCTCTTGTAAGGAAAGTGCTGCGTGTCGAGAAGCTTGTAGTCGTCGGTGCCGATGTTCTTGATCCGGTGGTTCATCCCGAGCCGGTGCAGGAAGAGGGCGATGGGCTCCACGAAGAGCTCCTTGTGCAGCGGAAAGCTCGGGGTACTCTTGAAGGCGCCCGCGACGAACCTCAAGCATTTGTTCTGCAGTTCCTGGAGCCGACGAACTTGAGGCTGCCGAATGTTGTACGTACTCGAAGCGCTGGCGCCGAGCATGAACCACGCCGGGCAAGCGTCGGAGATGATGGGCCGAACGCTGTTGAGATAAAGCTGCCTCATGGCTACAAGGGTTGGTCCCCAGGTAGAACCGCCCATGTTCTTCATCCAGTTCAGCTTGGCTTCGACCTTCTCCTCGATCTTGTCAATGTGCCATTTCCATGATCCACGTGGACGCCCAGGATGCGGAGGCAAGACTTGTCATCGTTGTTGTCCCGTACCAAGTTCGCGAGGGAAAGCGAAGGGATGTCCGGGATCCCTTCAAAGACAGGATCGCCACTCCGTGGCTTCCGGAAGTGCATGACGTTGTACTTGGCCATGTCGAAGTGAATACCCCGAGGCGTAGCCCAATCAAGCAACTTCTGGTTCCACTCGGCGAGGAGACGACAGTTTTCCTCCCAGCTGTCCGTAGTGACCATGATGTAGGTATCGTCGACGTATGAGAGGCCTTGGACGATCTTGCACCGGAAGCCGGCCCCGTCGAGAATCTCGAGCAAAGGGCCGGCAAACAAGGCGAAAAGGATGGGTGACAAGGGGCTTCCCTGAGGGATGCCAATGTTGACCCAGAATTTGGGCGACTGGTAGCCAGGAAACACGATGCAGGTGGTCCTGTCCTGGAGAAAGGACCAGACGTAATGGACAACCCAAGGTGGGAGACCCTTTTGGCGCAAGACGCGGATCAACTCCTCGCGCTTGACGTGGTCGAAAGCACCAGTGATGTCGAGACCGAGAAGACTCGTATACCACTTTTTGCTCGTAGTAGTCGCACACCAGCCATTCAATACCGTGTTGAGGATTAACTCTAGTGCTTTCGTACAAGACCTGCCTGCAAACCCGAATTGGGTAGCAGGAACAAGTCGGTACCGAATCGCGAGGCTTTGAATATGATCCGCCATGACTCGCTCAAGGATCTTCCCAACGCACGAAAGAAGGGCGATGGGCCTGTGGCTCTTGGGTAACGAGTAATCCTCTTTGCCCTCCTTCTTCAATACTATGGTGTAAGACTCCTTGAAGCACTCCGGATGGTGATTCAGCCTCAGGCAGCCGTTGATCAGCGGTACGAGGTACGGCACCAATATCTCTTGAACTGCCAGAAGGACCTCGTTTTGTATGCCGTCCGGACCAGCACACTTCTTAGGCTTGAGCCTTCTGAAGATTCGGTTCAGGGATTCCTGCCCAACTGTCGGAGTGGGTTCTTTCGCGAGCTTTTCTCGCAGTGCTCGCGCAGCAGCTCTTTCAACTTTGTTTTTGGTCGAACGCTTTCCTCTCGAACGCTTATGTCTCGAGCTTTGGGAGACAGAGCCGTCGCGAAGAGATTCGGCGATGCGAGTCGCGAGGTCTTGGTCAGGGGGATAACTTGTTTCCGGGGATACGGGCGATGGTTGCCCGCCGTTGACTGATCCGCTCTGACGCGACCGAGATCGAGAGACGGGACGCGTGGGCGGGGGACGGGATCCCAAGGGACGTGAACCTTCGGCAGATGACACAGGTCGGCCAGGTCGGGAACTCATGGGACTAGCCGGACCATCTGGTGGTTTTCGACGTCGGCGTCGGCGGCGTTTCTGTATCGCTTCCAAAGGAGTTGATGGCGGCGACGACGAAGAATTCGAGACTGGGGATTCCTCAGTCGGCGAGGAAGATTCCGAAGCTGGCAGCGAAGCAGCAGACGCCAAGAGCTCCGCATCCCGAGAGCCAGAGGCAGGGGCTGGCGCCGACGATGTCTCGACCGATGGACAAGGCGGGGAGGCTGCAGATGCGACGGCTGAGGACTGGCCAACCAAGGTGGGCGTGGAAGAGGTGGGAGCTGGAGCCAGAAGGGGAGGATACATCGACGGTATACCTGGCTGGGCCGGTGATGCCGAGGACGTGGAAGACGGCGCTTCTCCCGGAGGTAGAGATGGTGATGGCGATGCAGCGGGCGATGTTGATTTGGGCAACGAGAGCAACGTCGGCGCTGGCGATGAGGGCGACGCTGACGGAGATGATGCCCGGCGAGGACGTCGACGACAAGGACACGATCGAGTGTGCACGTGGAGGTGACGGCGACGGAGGGCGAGGGCCAGCTAGCTCTGCCAAAGTGCCAGGACTTGGAGGAGTCGGGCGCTCGTCGGTAGTGTTTGGACCAAACCACGTTGCGGAAAACAAAAGCCGTCTCGCTGTATGACGTGCAAAGCGTGCTGTCAGGTTTCTTGAGCATGGCCATGCGCTAGGTGATGTCGGCTTCCTCCTGCTTGAACCCCGTACCTGACGAGCCAGAGCCATCAGACCCGAAAACTCCATCGCTTGCTTGGCATATTTGGTACGCTTCCGAAGTGTTCGGCAGAGAATCAATGCCCGGTTGCTCCTCTTAACCGTAGCTTCCCATATGGAGTAAGCGACATTGTAGGTCCTCGTTCCATAGCGCTGCCTGTTGAGGATGCCCAAAGCATGCTCCTCGACCCTCAACAGCTGCTCGGTTCTGGCAGACGTCTGGTTCTGGGGCAGCTTGCCCGGGTTCCGAGGCTTTGTTGGGATTAGGCCCATACCTTGCTTGAGAGAAGCAGTGACAGCTTTGCTGACGTCGTCCGATTCTTGCCGAGTCTTCAGCGTGAGGGTTCTAAGCTTGTCACCGGGACAGACATTGGCTTCAAGGGCAGAGGAGACTTCGGCTCGGACTTCTTTGGGGTCCATCTTCTCGTAAAGATAGCACGATGACAGGTTTTGGCGGACTGATACATCCAGTTCGGTATGTAGAACAGCGTGGTCTGTCTCGAACCCGCGGGGCCGCACCACTTCAAAATGCGTCACATGCCACTTGAGAGTTTGCCAAGGAAGACCAAGTCGAGGGTGGACTCATACTCGCCAGGCTTGAAAGTAAAGGTGGCCGGTTTGCCACCTTTGCAGCTCAGCAGATTGGACATGCCGGCGGTGCGGATTGCATGTAAACGCCTCGCTATGCTACTCAAGCGCGATCTTCTTAACCACTTGCTCATCTAATTACTGCTGCGTTTGATGAGGTCGAAATATAGGCCTGAATAACCCAGATGTTCTTGCTCCGCTGGGGTTTTGCAACCCCCTGACTATTGTCTGTAGGAAACCCTCCAGGTCCGAGGACACACTCAGCTGGCGCCGAAAGGTGGGGCCGCGCCGAGGCCGGAAGTATGGGGCGATGCCGAATTACCTACCTAAGCTCGCAGGTGGGGCCTCTGGTTGGTTCGGAGGCCCGACTCCATATCATCCGAGTCTCTATCATCCCGGCATGGCCGACTTGCTCCAGTAAACCACATCGACAGCGACGACTACTTGGTTATTTGGGTCTCTGAGTAGCTTTGATTTGTTTCACTCACTTGTTTGATTGACTCGACTGTTTAGCAGCGTGCATCACCGCATAAAGGATAGATACATCTTGACAGCCCGGGAACGGTTTCGTCACGCACATTGTTCTAATGAGTTTCTTATATAACTATGAAAAGCAATCCTTGACCCTAGATGTCACACTGAATTATAAGAACAAAAGAGAAGAAGAAGATGGGGACATTAGGATCCGTTTGATCCTTGCACGTACGCCTGATCGTACCTATACGGCATGGGGTGGGTGTCGTAGTAGGCATCGTACGTCAGCAGGGCGAAGCCCGGGTCGGCAGCAGCAATGCCACTGGGCCAGCACTGGTTGTCGTTGAGGCCGTCGTTGGCGGGCGGGTTGCCGGAGTGGCCATAAGACGCAATGGTGAACTCGGGGTGTGTGTTGACGCCCACACCGACGTAAGTGCGCAGCAGCTGCGAGTTGGGGCGAGTGAAGGATTTGGCGCTCGCCGGGGCGCGGCTGACGGCGGTGTCGAAGTTGGCATCGGACAGCTCCTTGAGGGTGCTGGCGAAGCAGGCGCCCGTCCACATCTGGCCGGCCTTGCGGTTCTCCTGATCCGGGATGTAGCGCACCAGCTGGCCGGTGCGGTCTATGCCCGACTTGACGATGGCGGGGCTGTTGGCATCCAACAAGTAGGCGGGCGGGTACTCGTCGCGGTCGCAGGCCTTCCACCGGCGGTTGGTCTTGCGCGTCCACCCGGAGCCGCGGTGCTGGCTGCTCCAGGTGGCCGTCGCCTGGGCGTTCTCGCGATGAGCAGTCGTGGCAGCAGCTTGAGGACAGGTGAGGGTTGCCCAGGCCTGGCTGTTGCGGACGACACTACTATAATGGTAGCAAGCCTGCGACCAAGCGGCGCTGCAGGTGGCCTGGACCTGCGTGGCGCGGGCGCCGTAGGTGAGGGACGTGATGATGAGCTCCTCCTTCTTCGTCTTGGAGGCGACGCAGCTCTGGCGGCGCATCGTGTTCTTGGCCGCACCCAGGCGCAGCGTCGACTGCGACTTGGGCACGCTGCACCGCTTGCGGATGCCGCCACCGCCCGGCTGCGTCTTGCCCAGGCCGTTGGGGCCGCTGCCGGTGCCCTGCTTGGGCTTGGACCGGTCCGTCGGGTTGGCGTCGTCGCCCTTCTTGCCGCTGCCCTTGGACGCCTTGGGCTTGACGAAGCTCGACACGCCGTCGGCGACGCTGCTGAGGATGCGAAAGATCTTCTTGATCTCGTCCGGCACCAGCTCCGTCCCGCCGCAGAAGAAGCCGATGCAGCCGTAGTTGGAGGTCCGGCCCTCCTCCTTGGCGTCGTCGAGCGCCGACTTGCAGTATGAGTAGCACTGGAACTGCGCCTCGTCCCTCATTCTGCTGTTCTGGTAGACGAGGCACCTGTTGGCGTTGGCGAGCCGCGCCTCGGTATAGTTGAAATAGTTGGGGTTCTCGGGGCTCCAGCCGACCTCGATGACGCCGCCGTCCTCGTCCTCGTCGACGACGGCCGTCGTGCACACCTCGGACGGGCAGTAGCCGTGAGAACAGGCGAAACGGCACAGACGGTTCAGGTCGACGTCAACCTCGTCCCAGGCCATGATGTCGCCCGCGACCGGCTTCTCCGGCGGAATCGGCAGCATCTCACCCCTCGTGACACATTCACACAGCGACTCGGGGCAGAGGCCGAGGGAGCACGTGAACTCGCACAGGTCGCCCGAGTTTGCCGTCTTGTCCTCGCCCGAAACACAGCCCTCGTCGCCCGTGTCGCCGTCACGATCCAAGGGGACCTTCATATCGTCGTCGCTGAACGTCTGCAGGTCGACGGCCCAGTCGATGCTGCCGCCAAAGTTGAGCGTCTTCCAGGCGTCGCGCCGCGTCAGCTTCGTCGCGGGCGTCATATAACTATGTAGTCAATCACGGCCGAGATACGGTCGATGGGGAAGGCCTTGAGATACCAGTAGGACGCTGGTGCCGCGATGGAGACCGACCTCTCAGTGCCCATCTTCTGCTTCAGGGAGGTCAGGAAGCGCAGGTAAGCCACGCCATCTCCGGCCTTTCCGATCGGCTGCCCGTCGACCATAATGTCGGGGGCGCCCGGGTACTCCCAGTCAATGTCGACGCCGTCGATGCCCTCGTCCTGGGCGAATTGGGCAAGGTTGCCAGCAAACAGCTCACGGTTGTCGATGATGGCCCGCCGGATAATGTTGTAGGTTGCTGCAGCACGCCTTGAGTGGACACGGGTTGAGGTCGACCATGGATGTCCCGTCCGTCGGCTGCGTCGTCCCCGGCACCAGCGGCCCGCACTGCGCCCCCTCCTGCGGCGGCGGCAGTGGCGGGTTGCCGGAGGAGAGGCACATGTTGTAGCTGATGAGCATGTCCTTGCACTCGGTCCACGCCCACGTCTTGCCCTTGTTGAAGCCCTCGATCTCCTCCACCGTCAGCCCGTACTGGAGGGCCAGGCTGGCACACGTGTCGCCCGAGGCGATGAGATGCGTCGCACACGTCCCGTCGTCGCCTGGCACCGGCTTCCAGCCCCCGGGGTCGCCGGCCGAGCAGCAGACGTACTGGTTCGGCCGCAGGGCGTTGGGGTCTGCGCAGGCTATCTTGGGGTCGTACGACGTGAACTGGGAGCCCCTGACGCCGCACCGGGACGCGAGCGTTGTGCACGTGTCGCCGCCCAGCACCTGGATGTAGGAGCAAAAGTCGCGCGCGTGTAGCCTACTAGCTTTAGGGCTCGTCGTACTTCTTCTCCTGTGTCGGGAGGCCGGCGTGGAGTTGCTGTTCAGAGTGTCGTTGAGCCCGGTCGTCCCGCCTACAATGTCGAAGACGGCCACCTCCTTGAGCTCGCCCGATGGCACAAGGTGGTCATCGGCGGCGCACTTCAGTCTGCAGCCATCTCCTGGGCGGCGGCGAGGTCGCCCATGTTATTCACGACGACACCAAACACGCGCGATGATGGCTTATCCGTCTCGCAGAGCTGCGTCATCAAGCGGTTGGGCACGCGGCCGTCAGCCTGCAGGCGTCCGGCCAGAGCATCGATGGCCGGACCGACGGTGAGCTTGCCAAGGCCAGCGCGACGGTCTGGGTGTCGTCAGGGTTGACGGCGCATTCCACGAGGCTTGCCCCCAGGACGAGGGATGCCGTGATGAATCTCTTCATTGCTTACGTCGTCGGCCACCAAGCGAGTATGGCACCGACTGCGCAGTCAGTGTGTCTGTCACGAGAAAGAACAGCAGACAGGAGGTCTAATACAGTGATTGACTTTTGCAATATTCAGGAGACCCGGCGACACTACACAGCTTTGTAGCTCGTCTTCTAGGACCGTCGTCCATGCCTCCGTCTTCTCATTTGCCTGCACGTCTTTACCTTGGGTATCATCGAGCTTCCCTTTACGGGGCGTTCACACTAGCTGGGGTGAGGATCCCAACACGCCTGGAGCTCATGGACTGAGCGGGTGATCAGCCTCAGCTGCGGACCGGGTGTTTCCTTGGAAGACAGTCCATTGTCTCGACATTGACACCCAGACACTCGTCTTGGCCCTTTCGTTGAGCCACCCCTGAATTCCTCGCTTGCTGTATCACGGAACTTGTCCGGTCTTCTCAGTCTGCCGTTCCATTTCGAAACCCATGGCACAGGCAAGTGTGCGGCGCGGACCGTTTTGCCCCCTTGCCAAGCTGCCGTTTGGTGTTGGTGTTGGCCGCCCCTGATGACCGATATTTAAAAGTCTGCACTACTCGACTCAGGCTGATTTCCTCCCGAAGCCTCACCCTTGGCAGCCTGGGTGAGGAAATTGCTCAGATACGGATACGCGTCTCGATCCAGACATGAACTCCGGTGAAGATCTTTCTCATCGTTCCGATCTCGTGAGAGCTGGTCAAGCTTATATTAATTAAGCGGCTTACCTCAGAAGGGTGGCAGCAAAGTTCTTTTCCCTCTTCAGGCCTGTTTGCCGTCGTCTTTCGACCATCGCTTTTCATTCCCTCTTGCCAGCCACGGTTGTCTCAACTCTCGGTCAGACCAAAGCCGGGGCGAAAATACTGCACACGCCGCTGGGATTCTGGACCACCGGACCACAACACGACTCAGACAAAGATGCCGACGCTTGACCAAGTCGAGTACTCGCAGGAGGCCACGGTCGCCGCCGTGACCGACTTCTACGCCTTCCTGACCAAGATGTACCTCCCCGAGTCGGCCGTCGTGCACCCGCCGCCAGGAGGGTGGCCGACGATGGCCTCTGATCTCAGCGACCTGGGCAAGTCGGACGAGGTGCTGAGCCTGCTTGCGCACCTGCCGTACGTCCGCCAAGCCGGTCTCGACGACGCCGAGATACCGGAAATCACCCCCGGCGGCCGCTGGATGGACTGGCACCAGTTCGGCATCTGGGTGCGCGAGGGCGGCAGCGACATCGACGAGCTGCGCACCATCTCCGAGGGCCCCGCCATCATGGAGGACGTGCCCGAGCACGTCGTCGGGCTGACGATGAGCGAGCACGACGTCTTCCTGCTCGACACGGACCTCGGCGTCGTCTACTGGCACGAGTGTCCCGGCCGACTCCGCGACGGGCCCCGCTGCATCGAGGACGACCCGTACGACTACTGCGACGACGACGAAGACGCCGAGTGGCGTGCCGACGGCGCCGCCTGGTCGGTCGCCGACTTCTTCAGAGTTCTCAAGGCCCAGTACCGCTCGCTGCGCTGGGTGCCGTGCAGCGAGTACGAGGTCCTGGAGTCGGAAACCGAGATGGCGAGAAATCCGATCCCAGCGCTCCAGGACGTTTATCGGCGCCACGGCTGGCCTGATTTGCAGCAGTATCGCAAGCAAGAGTGTCTCGACGAGGCCAAGGCCGTCAGGGTTGCAGTAGAGCAGGGAGGGGGGGTGCCGATGTAGCGGGCGCTTAGAGTTGATGTGAATTGGGTGTGTTTGGTTGCCTGCTTGGCATGCTGAGCGAGCAGTCTTTGTGTCCTTAGCAAGAGAAGCGAGAAGCTTAACCATTCAAAGTGCTTTGATAGGGGTCTATGCCATCGACTACTACCAATGAATGGGTATTGGAAGAGTGTGTCGAGGTTAATGTTGCCAATGTGACGGTTGTAAACATTAACAATTCTAATATCCTAACCATCATCTAGCATAATACTTAGCGTTGCAATATAGTACTTATTAACGACATCATTATCCTAATAAACTTACTATGACCCAATGTCTAGTCTTCTGCAGACAAGAAAGGCAACTCTCCAAGACCGCATAACCGGTTTCCCGCCATTCAGGACCGGCTAACCGCCGTCGTCCACTTTAGGCTAGTCATTCTGAGACTCGAAGAACCATTGTAATCTAAGATATAAAAAAAGAGAATGCTAAATCCCCTAGACTTCCTATCTAGCTTAATGGGATAGTTAAGTTAGCCCTCCCAGTGAACCACCAAAATAGAGCCAATGAGGGAGGGCAAGGTCAATTTTAATTCAGTTGCTATCTTCTTCTATTTTTGGATACAAGCCTAGCTTTTACTAAGTATATAGCCTTTTCTTCTTTAATAAGTTACAAATGAGCTATAGTTATTATTAGAACAATATAACCATGACATATATTGAATGAGAATAAGACATGGAAATAACGCAATCCCTCCTCGCTATTAGGTATCAGGCTACATAAATATCAAATAATCTTCCGTAATAGGAGGAAGAGATTGACGCAAAGACTATTGCCGCAAATAAGGCCTTCAGGGGCTCGCCTCCTCTCAAGCAGATGCAAACCAAACATTCGGAAGTACGCAACGATGGCGAGTTCGAATAACTTGGATGCGAATAAAATGACCATATCTAACGGTTCTTTTCTCATGTTCTTTTCTCATGTTCTTTTCTCATGTTCTTTTCTCATGTTCTTTTCTCATGTTCTTTTCTCATGTTCTTTTTCTCATGTTACTGACTGGAAGTCCGAACCTGAGACGGTTTTACCGGCAGCAAGACGTGCTACTTTGCAATGCTGATGATGCGCCCCAACTGCCCCTAATTGTGGCAACCTCCCATATGCTTCTTGATGTGGGGAGCGCTTTGCTCCAATCTTTTCCTGCTAGATAAGCACATCATGGCATCAGGTCTGTGATCATGGTGACCATGATCTCCTGGTTCCAGTCCCTGTGGCCCACTACCCGCGCAGAATGGTTCCCAAAATTGCGGCAGAAAGCAGAGTAAGTTCCTTAGATGGTTCATGAGCAAACATTTGGCGTCATTCGCGAAGTACGAAATCACCAGGCGCCCACTACAGGTCCATCAGCCCGGCATAAGCGAAAATAGATCGACCGAGAGCTTACGGGGTCCGATTCGAGAGCGGAATTCACCGCCGCAGTTATCCATGCATCATCGCGCTGATCTGTTAAATCTGCGTTGAGAAACACTGGTCATCCGAAGGGTGTAGATGCACCCACTATTGAAGATCTCGGTATTGAGCCCGTCCTTGGTAGCTCTTCCAACGCCGTTGAGATCCGACCGCCATCCCGTCAGCTCCTAATTCCCAGTCATCCTTATCGGCCGAGGGATAATAGCCGACGACCTGATGCCTGATGCCAGAAAGTTGTTGCAGGTATAAAGAGCAAGCCAGAGGGTCTCAACAACCCTTCTAGGGCGGCGATTATTCAATCGAAAGGGATAAAAGAAAACAATTCTTTCAATGACCGTTGCGCAACGTCGCTCCCGCGTAGTAAGTATCCCAGGAGAACCAGTCAAACGTAGCATCAAACGTGCGTTTGCGGCCTCTTGGGCCCTCTTCATCAGCAAGTACTGTAGACTCACTTGGATGAACACCCCGAAAAGGTTCTCTCTCTGTGGTTGAGTCGTCATCCGATGGCCACGCGTTGAACATGTCGGCTGGTAACCAGTCCAAGAGGTTCCCAAGATCCATATCAACCGCATCGTCGACTTCCTCCTGCGTTTTCTGTAGACTAGCTGCCACATCCTCGTTCGTCCGGTAACTCAGCAGCTGCGCTGACGCATTGGGCATCGCCGACGATAAACCAAAGCTATCTTCTCCTTTGGGATATTTGCTGGGAAACGAACTTGAAGAGGCTCGTTGATCAACGTGCACCTGCGCGAGCTGCAGAAAGACAGCGGCTACCTGCTCCAAGCGGGCGCATACGTTAGCCATCAGGCGAAGTTGAGCGCGCATGCTGGCGAAATACGAAACCGCTGTCGAGAGCAGGCCGATATCCTGGTTGGTGGTCGAAGAAGCTTGGAAGCTGTTTTCGCGCACAATGTGCTCAAAGACAACAAAGAACGGGATGAACGGATAATACAGTAGGTGCCTGGCCAATCATGCATCAGCAAGCCCCTTTCCACATCATGAAGATGTTCGACGACTATCACGGGTTAGTCATACCATACCACTCCGTTATACACGGATGCCCAATTTGATACCATCGAGGGCAGCAGAGACAGCGCCTCTCTCGCTGACTCGAGTCGGATGCTGGCGCATGATGGATCGCCCTTGTACAGAAGTATGATGACATGCAGATACTGGAACTTCATGCTGCTGATCCCCAGTGACATTTCTCGCAACTGGTCCTCGTGAGCATAAGTCCTCTCTGCATCCATAGTCTCTGACAAGACCTGTGATAATTCGTCAGACAGCGACATACTCTAAGAGACTGAAACTTGCCTTGTTGGTATGCTGATACCATGCTTGGAGCCTCATCGCGACCTTCTCCTTGGGAATCAGAGGCTTGCCAGGGGAGAGAATATCCAACACACAGCCCATCAGCTTTGCGAGCTCCATTCCGCTGGTAAGTAAGTGACCTCCGAATGAAGAGACGAGTGGCGAGCTCTTTGAGTTTCCGAACGACGAGGCGTTATGGGGCTGGAACCTGCGCAAGTAGTTGAAATCAGGCAGCGGCACGTCGCGGTACAAGTTCATGGGGAGGAACGACGACCGTCCGAAAGCGAGCGAGCACGACTTGTCCACTACGAAAAGCAGCCAGAACATGCAGAGCTTCCGCTGCCGGACCTCGACGTCGACGTCGGTCGAGGCGTGCAGCCCGAGGGCCTCCGCTTGGCGGCAGGCGTGACCCACGAGCATCCACGACAAGTTGGGGGACGCGTAGTCTTCGCCGTGGAGAGCCAACAACGCCAGGGTCTGCACGTTCGCCTCCGTCGGTTCGAGAAAGATGGTGCTGTCGTCGAGCGCCGTCCGCATGTTCCGGCGGAACTGCTCCGACTCGGTGTTTTCTGAGCTCTCGTTGGCCGAGACGAGGGCTAGCATCACGTAGTTCACGTAGACGACCCAGGCCTTCTGTTTGACGGTGTGAGGCTCGAAGATGATTTGCCTGAGCAGGTCATCGGGTGGGCTCTGGAAGAATGGTTCGCCCATAGGGGCATGTTCCAGGAAGCCTGGTTTCAGCCGACGTCAGACGAGCCACCGAGGACGTAGATACGATGATGACTTACGGCCGATGAGTTTATAGCCGGACGACTTCGAAGGGACGTAATACCCGTTCGTCTCTGAGGTGTCGGGGTTGACTGTCGCTGTGGTTAGAGTATTTGAAAGATACTGAAGCTCTGAGTAGGCGTTCCGACGTGGAATCAGTACTGAGTCGTTCCGGACGGCATCAATATTGGCGGGAGTTTCCTTCAAGAATGAAAATGAGTGAGAGGTTCCAACGAACAAACCTGGAGCCTGGTCTTCCTGAGCCAGTGGTGGATCTCGAGCCGTCTGCGCAGTCTTCTCCGTAGAGATAACCGTGGGAGAGGACCCAGGTGTTTGAGTTGGATGTTTGACCGTGACGGCCGCCAGAATTCTGTCTACTGACTGCGTCAACTTCTCGATGGAGTGTTCGAGGTTACGCAGCCGGAGTTCAAGCCCCTCGGGTGACTGTGAATTAACTACGGGGGTGGATGTTTTTGGCCTAGGCAAGGCGAGACGTTAGTCACAGTCTCCTGAAGATTCAAATCCGTGGTGGCCCGCTACCCAATACGCACATGGCTCTGTGCCGGTTGAGGCTTGTCCCGCGAGTAATGGCAAGCACTTGACCAAGGTTTGCATGCGCTGCACTTGGGCAGCTCTCTTGAGCATCTGTCCAGTCGTTAATAGAGATTTTCGCCTTGTCTCGGTGTCTGTTATCTCAAATGGAGATTCTGACCTGAACTTCCTTTGACGGCAATGGTCACACTTGGGCTCGGTGTCAATAATCACTCTGGCTCGACTATATTGGGAACTGGGGACTTACCGCGAAGCGGGCCACTCCCGCATTCGACGCAGCATCCCCAGCTTCCATTTTCGAAGAGCCGGACATGAAATCTGAGAAATGATTAGGTTGTTTGCGTGTGTCACTTTGCTCTCAGTTCTCCGAGGGCAAGGGACGAAGGCAGATGGAGAAGGACAGTCGGGAAGCAAAGGCCGACGGCGTGTTTTATGAATGGAGAGACTCGGAGGATCCACGTCTGGACTTCCGGGTCTGGCCAATCATCATCGGCAAAGTCGGAGACGGCCGTGCCGTTTACGGTCTGCCATGAATCGCCGAGGCTTTATTCTGGCCCAGCGCAACAATGCGGCGTACAAGGAACCACCCAGACATCTCTCCGGACCGGACCAATGAGGGTGCTGGAAGAGTCCCCGATCCGGAAGGGAGAACAGTACCAATAGAAGGACAGCAATATTGGCATTTTGCCTTGTGAGTCTTGATGAGCCAGTAATTCAGGCATGAAAAACTGAATCTGAGAGTTATTAAACGAGCAGGTTCTTCTCACTCATCAGCATAATCTTTGCTGCACATACCTCGTCTTCTCTACCCATCTGTCCAGAGCAATTCTACTTATTCCACATCTTCAGACAACTCGTTCCCAATTATACTGAAACTGTCGACGTTGCTTTCGCCGACATAGATACTTCATGGCACGCACTTCGTCAGCCGTATCATCGCCCCCCATCGCCATCGTTGGCGGCGGTCCCTGCGGACTCATCTTTGCCCGACTGCTGGAAATCAACGACATAGACTACGTCGTCTATGAGCGGGACGCTGACTCTGTCCCCCAACCAACCTACCAAGGCGGCACTCTAGATCTCCATCCCCCGTCTGGACAGCAAGCCATCAAGGACGCCGGACTTTTCGAGGAGTTCAAGAAGCTTGCAAGATGGGATGCAACACGTGTCACTATTCAAGACACCATCGGGACACTCAGGCATACCTTTGGGGAAGGACGCGATGCCCCCGAGATCGACCGTCTCCAGTTGCGCCAGATGCTTCTCGATTCGATTCCTCCCCACAAGGTCCGCTGGGGTCATGGTGTTCGGACAGTGGACAAGGAGGCTGGAGGCTGGGTCATTCACTTCTTGAACGGCACCTCAGCGTCTTGTTTCCGTCTCATCGTTGGTGCTGATGGATCTTGGAGCAAAGTATGTCCTTTGGTAAGAGCCTCCTGTCCCACCTTCGTTGAGACAGTCTTTTGTTAACTCTGCGTAATAGCTCAACCCCGCGAAGCCCGAGTATTCAGGCAAGCTCTTCGTTGAAGGACGGATTTCCCACGACAACCCCAGCTACGCCGCAGCTATGGAAGTTGCCGGCCCTAGGAACATGATGGCCTTGGGCTTTGGCCGATCCCTCAGTGTCCAACAGGTGTCAGACGGTTCCTACCGCATGTACGTCGGTTTGGTCGCCCCAGAGGACCTCACTCGCCGCACGCTCGACATGGCCGATACCGAGGGCACCCGACAAAAGCTTCTCACTTCGAACGACTTCTTCGCCGACTTCGCCCCTGCGCTGAAGCAGTTCGTGAGCGACGCCGAAGGACCGTTCCGCCCTTGGCCGCTCTACCGCATGCCCGTCTCGTCGCTTAGCTGGGCTCGCGTTCCCGGTGTCACTCTCATTGGCGACGCCGCACACGTGTCGACGCCTTTTGTGGGGGAGGGCGTCAATATCGCCATGTACGATGCCCTCAAGCTTATGAACAGTATCAAGAAGCACTGCGGTGGCGGAGTCGACGGTGACCTCAGAGACCCCGACGGGCTGGAGAAGGCGGTGGCCGAGTACGAAGAGGACATGTTTGAGAGGGCGCGGAGCTTCATTTCGCGATGCGTCATGAGTGAAGGCATCTTCTTTGCCGAGAACGCGGCGCAGCAGCTGGTTGATTTGATTAGCGACGTTTCAAAGCGACGGGAAGTTCTCGGAGACGAACGCTGAACACGCCAAGGGACGAAAAGGGGCAGAAGCTCGTTTTCTTCCTTTGGCTGCGTAGTTCCTAAGACAATCACGACTCATTACATCCACAAATACCTCATCAATCAAATATAAAATTCCTGGTCATATCTTTTAGTAATGTTTTGGGAGTCAATAAGAAAATTGTCAGCAGAATGTGAGATGCGCAACATTAAAGAAATTCAGATGCCGGAAATGAAATAAACAAGCCCGCAGCGCAAGCAATCTACGAGGAAAGAAGAAATACCTTCTAGCTGCGGCGGCAATGCCCAAGTGCCCACAACCCGAAAAACGCCAAAATCGTAAATGGCGATGGCCATGAGAAGTGCAAGCTCGGTAGCGGACTTGAGTTCGACGGCCGTCAACAGGATGGAATACGGCTCTCTGTAGGTGCTCACAAACCAGATGCCCTTCTTGGAATGTTCGGCCAGGCCCAGGATGAAGCCGGCAATCGCTGCTGGGGCGGCCTGATTAATGGTGAGAGGCCCAGTGTGAGATGAGTCTGTCTTTTGAGATTTCACCACCTCTGGGCTTGTAGATGCGGCCATTGCCTGTGATGATATCGGTTACCACACCGCCGTGATTGCTATGTTCGGGAAAATGAAAGCCGATGTTTTGGGAGCTGCTCCCCGGGTTGCGCATGCTGACATGCGGCGCCACACACGAATTCTCTATGCCTCGCGCGAGTAATCCCAAGGTGAGTTGCTTTCAGTAACCGCGGGTTTGGGTTCGAAGGAACCAACGCAAGACGCGCCGCCCATCGTGTAATGAGCAACGGACGCCGTTATCAAACAGACGACTGGCCCGGCCAAAGGTTCCATTTCGCAGCGACTGCGGATCCAGTGATCAGAGATCGCTCCAGACTGGGACGTTTCTCGTCAAGTACTCGTACCATTTTGGTAACGTTCTCTTATAAGGGTTCCCCTCGGTTGTCAGCTGCAGATCTTCAATCGCGCTGCCCCATCTGACCAGCTCAGCTTCCCCAAACGCGGTCTGCATGATCGCGAGCCCGAAACCCATGCCGTTACTGGAGTGCACGCCGGCCGGCAAGGTAATCATCGGGTAGCCAGCTTGCGCTGCGATCTGGTACGTTTGACCGACATCAGGAGGGACCAAAAGTCCGGACAATCGGGTCCCGTTGGCCGACCGCAATGCCGAGTCGACGCCGTTTCGTGTTGACTGTTGTGTGAATTCCACCGCCTGATTGTAAGTCTCATCTTTTTCACCCTTGGACTCCAAGGATGCCAGGAAACCGTCCTGGCCAGAGTAAAACGCAGGAATGCCCAGCGGCCAGGGGTTCCCGCCTTCACTGCCATCGTTGTTGTAGTTGAACTCGATGATATCCCCGATGGATTTGATACTGGTGTTTTCAAGCTCAGCAAGGTACGTGTTGATGTTGTTGTAAAAGTCCACCTTGACGACGGTGTACTCGGACTCGTTAGCATAACCACGAGTAGTTCCGTAATCCCAGTCCCATCCATCAGGACTAACAATTCGTTCGTAATCAAGGATCTCAGTGTTGTTGATTATCGTCGCGCCTGCCGTGGTAAGGAGGCTGAGAACTTCGCCCAGGACCTTCTTTTGTTCTTCATCGGCGTAAACCCAAAAGCTGTTCCATGGGATGCCGAATGTAGCCTCCTGGAGATTCTCCTTCGTGCTGAGGAACTGCGTGTAGCCCCCCTCGGGAGTTTTTCCATCCTGAGCCAGCGTGTACTTGTCACGTTCATCGATTCCATAGATTGCATCAAACGCGTACACCGCGTCTTTGACGGTACGGCCAAACGTCCCCACAGTGTCTTGATGCTCGCTCTCAGGGATGACTCTGTTTGGGTCAGCATATTCCAAACGGGATGCAGGGAGAAAAAAAAAAAG
>JAXISO010000195.1:0-78833 GCA_036785465.1 Colletotrichum agaves
CTACTTATTAATAAGTCAAAGTTAATCTACCTTATAATATTCTTCTTTTTATTATATTATAGTCTAGGCTATTACTTATATAACCTAGTATTTTAAATTAGACTATAATTATTTAAGTTATGGCTATAAACTAATTTAAATTAGGATTAAATTAAAATTAATTTAATACTAAATATAAAAAGAAAAACTTACTTCCCATAATAGTTTTATATATATTATTATAGTACTCTACTACTAGAAAAGCTCCTTATTAATAACTTATTATTAGAGTCTTTAGAGGTATTATTATTCTATAGTGTACTTAACTTTACTTAGCTCCTACTATAATTACTACTATCCTTAGATATATTACTACTATAATTTTCTTAGTTCCTCTTCTTTTACCTTTTTAATACTTTAAGAGTATAAGTATTATAAATAGCTTTATAAACCTTTCTCTTCTTACCTTTCTTACTTTCCTAGTTAAAGAATTAGCCTTATATAAAGTAGTCTTTATAAAATATAAAAAACTAAAAGTTTCTTATTACTATATTAGCTTATATAAGGCTCTAGTTATATTCATAACTAGCTTTAATTACCTTTTTTAAGGACATATACCTTCTAGTTTACTTATATAAGTCTTTATAAAGGATTTTAATAATATTACTTATTAAAGGTAAAATATCCTAATTATTATTAGGAATTATAAATACTATGTAATATAGTCCTAAATAAATAACTAATTATTATTTATATTTTACCTAGTTTTTTAACTTAGGTTATTACTTTATTATTATTTTAATAATATTTTATAAATATTTAGAATACTACTTACCCTTAATTAGGTTATAAAGGTTATTATACTTATAAATTATATTTATTAAAAGTAATAAATAGAGATATTTAAATTTACTATTTAGTCCTTAATTATAATTAGAATAGTACTTCTATATACCCCTTTTAAAGTATACTTAGTAGAAGTATATATATTTTTAGACTTATTAATCCTAATTATAGTTTTAATTATTAACTTTATACTTTAAATAAGACCCTAGTCCTAGAATAAATTAGTACTAATAACTAATATTTTATTATTAGAGTAAAAATTAGCCTGAATTTAATCCTAATCTAATTTAGTAGTAGCTTTACCCCGCATATATACCTAATCCTAATTAGTAATTATATTAATTATACTAGTTTATTTTTTAGCCTTAGTTACTACTTCTAGAAGTAAGTACTTCTATTTAACTTAAGTATTATACTTTTCTCTAAAAAGTTGGAAAATATAAGTGAATATATAATAGTATATATATTGTGTTTTATTATTAGTAAAAACTTAAATTAGAGGAATTACTTAACTAAGTTAGTTAAAAATTATTAAATAATTATTATTTTTATCTTTTTATAACTAATTATTAAGTTATCCCTAAATAATTTTAACTTTATTTAAATAATTTAATTACTTATAATTTATATTTAGAATAAAGTAGTTTATATTAATAAGGGTTTATTATTAGACTTATTATAGATAGAAGTAGATAGTTATTTAGTAATACTTATTATTAATAAAGTATTGGATTTATTACTTTATTAGTTTTAGTTTATTATAGGTGATTTTTGTATTTCTTATTTAGCTTCCTTTTTTCTCTTATATAAGGTAATTATAGAAAATAGTAAAATGGGATACTCTAAGTAGGAATTAAAGTAGTTATTATTTCTTAATAATTATATAAAGATAATTATTATTAATAAGACTTTTATAAATATTTATAAGGTATTGTCCCTTATGCTCTTAAATAAAGTTTTATAGTTTATTTAATTTCTTAAATATATTTAAAATTTTAGGTTAGTAAAGCCTTTATATTTCTTGAGGTTAGGTTCTTACTAAGTATTATATATAGTTAACTAATTCTTTAAATTACTCTTATAATTCTAGTAGTAATATTTAGTAGTACTTTTCCTATAGGAGGTGGGATATACTAGTGTATATTATATAATACTAAGATTATTTATAGTATTATTTTTAGTAAAAGAGGAATAATAAAATTAAATTTAACTTTATAGTTAATTTTAATAAGCCTTATATTACTACTTATATATAAGTAATTTAAAGTTATTAGAATTAGTAGTTATTTTTAAATTATATATTTAGACTTATTATATATTTTCCTTCTCTATAATATTCTTATAAAGAAAGAGTATACTTCCTTCTCTTTATTATAATAATTATTATATAAAATATTTTTAATAATAGTAAACTTATTTTTAAAATTTAGAGTAGGTATATTATAATAATAGTTTATACTAGATTAATCCCTCTTATTAATTAGTCTATTAATATAATAAATATAAATTTAGTTAAAGTTTATAAATTAATTATAGAATAAACTCTTAATAATAGGTTTATAAGTATTTATAAATAATTAATAAATTATATGTCTTTTAAATAGATACTTTATTATAAAAGCTTAATTAAATAATTAAATTTTTATATTTTAAATACTTTTTCTTAAGTATTCTTATACCTAATTACCTTTTTTCTTATTATAAGTATTAAGATCTCTATTATAATAGACCTCTAGTACTTATAAAGAGTATTAATTATTAATATATAAGTTATATTTTAAAGATTCTTAGTTAAGTATAAGTATATATAATTATTAGTATACTTAAAGGTTAATTATATTATAGAAATACCCCCTATAGTAGTATATAAGGTTTAGTTAGTAGGCTTAAACTTTTTAATATAGTACTATATAAACTCTTATAATTTTATATATTCCTTATTACTTAGTACCTCTATAGGAATAATATATACTATCCCTCTAGGTAATATTTATAGTATTTTAGAAATAGAGGGTAAATATAGGACTTCTTAAATTTAAAGTATATTTCCTCTAATTTATACTTATTTATTTAATTTAGGGAAAGTAAATAAGAGTAATATATACTCTTAAGGCTTAGGTTATTTTTCTTTAAGTTAATATTTTTATTTACTATACTATTAAGAAACCTTATTAAATTTAGTAATATTTCTTCTATTAATTCCTTAGGTAATCCCTTTTTATTATTATTAAAATTATAATTAGAATTATTACTATTTAATAATATACTACCTAGTTTAAATTTACTATTCTCTCGAGGAAAAACTAGAAATATCTCCTTAACTTTATTCTACTAGGATATATTAGGTAGTAGAATAGTGGCTATAAGGCTTTTTATATAGTATTGTGTGGTTAGTGTGTAAAAGAAAACTTAGTGGGAATTATACTCTATTTAATCCTAAATTAAATCACTACTGAGTATATTTAAGCCTAAGCCCTTAGGATTTAATTACTATGGATATACTGGAGTAACTATAAATTAGTTGTAATCCACTATATCCCTCAGGTTAGTTCAACTTTTAGTGGAGGCTCGGATGAAGGAGGGTAACAATTCTCGGGTGAGGTTTAGTCTGGTCGCTGAGGCCCGTCACTTCGACGAATGAAACGACCACGAGCCAATCAATGAGTAACCTAGGAATTGAGGCCAGTGTCAACTAGTCAAGTCACCGAGCAATCGGAACGCTAAGGTTTGCTGTGCTCTTGAGGCACATACATAAAGGTACAGGCAGGGGGTGGGGGCTACGAAGAGATTGATTCAGCGGCAGTGCAGTCGCCTTGCCGTCACGTCCGTCACCATTTGTCGGAAATCTCACCCCGCGAATTTCTGTATCATATACTCAATCATGATTGATCGAGGACACCAAGAAATAGATGGGAGGCACAGCCCAGTTTTAGTCTGGCACTCAAACTGACCGAAAACAAGTCGAAAAACCAGTTGGAATCGGTTGATTATTGGTGCAAAAAGTGTGAAGAAGAGAGGAATCCCGAGGGTGGGACGCGGACAGTGAAGAAGGCGATATGGGCGGCCATTCTGCTTACATAAGACAAGCTGCTGCCTCCGTGGCCCCACCCGCTAGCCGAAGGTCGAAAATTTCCTCACAACTATTTTAAACAAACCTGCCCCCCTCTCTTTTGCTGGTTTTCTATCTTTCAACAACCTTCGTCGCACGTCGCTCGCGAATCACCAGGGTCGCTCGATCTTATGCACGGTCCCTTTTTCGACTTTCCACCCATGGCGCAAGCAGCTCTACTACATCGCACGACGCTTGACTGCCTCTGGTGACGTCTGCTTGAGATTGGCAGAGAGCAAGTGCAGTTCTGCCAAACCGCAGCAGTGACGCAAGAAGAACGAAGCTTGCGAATTTTCATTGGTCATCTCCGGACGATAAACGGAAAACCCCACGATATGCCTACACTTCGTGCCTTCAGTACACGGGAGTGTTAACTATTTTTTTATCGTTCGAGTGGGAGAACAAACAAAGGTCTAGACAACCGGTCCGCTCCACCCTGAAGCCATAGAGATAGTGTGGCATCAGGACTAAAATCGGACGAACATATCAGAGAGGCTCGTCTAGTCTCCGTTCGCATAGTGAAATCGTAAGTTTGATGTATGGTTTGCAAGCAATTGTTTATCGTACAGTGCCTTTTCTATCATCCCGCAACTATTATAAAGGGTATTTCATCATGTCGTCGTAAATGGCCAAATTCCGTGCCGACCAATCCAGGTTGCTTATCGCATCAGCGTCAGAAGGTGCTTTCGCCAAAGATGTACTTCTCGTCCGAGAAGGACAAGAGGAATTTGGCAGTCATGCGGCCGGTATAGTTTACGGAGACATCGCGAGGGAAAGGGTGTGCTTCACCGTTCCCGTTGGGAAGGATAGGGTCCTTGCTCAAGAAGTCGAGCTCGATGTCTATCTACTCGTTAGCGTGGCTGTCGTTAGGAATACACGAGATCAAACTCACAGTTATCGTCTTGGATCAAGGTCCTCAGACGCATGACCATCTCCACTGCTGCGGCATCCATTTCGCCCGGCTCAGTCCAGGTGTTGTCCATCAGGGGGTTAAACGGCTTCGTCGACGATTCGCGGCTATGCGTCTGGTAGATCTGGTGAAACTGGTACGCGAACTGCTTGAATGGTAGACCCTCCACTTCCCTGTTGATAATGAGGGCATCCTCGCGCTTGTACTCTTGTGGCGTGTGGTTACGCATACTGATTTCGTTGAGGGCGACAACGAAGGTATCGGCGGCCGTTTCGACGGACTCCATGAACAAACACAGGACAAGGAAGGCCGCTGTGCACGGCGCCCATTCCCGACGTGACTTCGGCTTGAGTGATTTGGAGAATGACTCGAAAAGGTGTTGCATATCCCTCATCAACAGCTCGTCGACGACGGCCTTGATTTGCCTATTGACCACGCGCGGTGTAACCCACGGTACCTCTTGGGGCACGAGATTGGAGTCTTGGAGGCTCATGACGCTCGGCCGAGTGATGCAGAGATGGCGGGTCATGATGAAGTGGGCGCTGTATATCGCGAGAGCTTTCTTGACCATTGACGACTGCGAGGGTTAGCAACACACTCCCGAGTTAAGGGCGAACGGACAGCTTACATCGGACTTGTTGGCATAGTCTTTGACAATGGCGAGAACCTTCTTCGGTAGGTCGGTATGACGGATAGACTGTGTTACTCGTTGCGCGTATTCAGGCTCAGAAGAGACAGCAGCAATATACTCCTTCGCCTTCTTCTTCAATGCGTCCCTTTGGGCGGCTGTATCCAGTTCCAATACCATGGGCGCCGTGCCCCTGGCCTGAAGGTCTACCCTATCATGTCCGACGTACAGGTGGTAATGCTGCGTCACGTCTGACGTGATGGGCCTGAAGAACTTGGCTCGCACCTTAAGCACCGGCGAAAGCCCGGAAAAGAGCTCGACATCCCTAGAAATGGGCTCGCCCATCCCGTCGAGGTCCACGTTCTCCTTCATGAACTGCGACATCTGGTCCTTGCGAAAGTGGGCGCGCATGAAGTCCGGGAATAGCACCGTCAAGAAGTCAGAAAACTGCCAGCAGATGACTTGCGGCACATGGGCTGCGAGCTTCTTGCAATTCTTGCAGGGCCGCTCCTTGTCGCACTTGACCTTGCGACTGTGGCAGCAGAAGCAGGCGCCCAAGCGGCGTACCTGCAAGGCATTCTGCTTGGTTGCATCGGCGAGAGGTCCCTTGCGGCCGCGGGGGTTCGTACGCATGTTCTCGAAGCACTCGTACAGGTTGGCCTGGCCGGCGCGAGCGGTGATGGAGTTGGGGGTGACAATGACGAACTTGCTCGCCGAGTCGGTGGTCTTCTTCTTCTCGACCTTGCCGGTCATCACCTTGCGGATGGGGCTAGATGACGAGGCCTTCTCATTCTCAATCTTGAGGTCCGGGGACGTCGGGTTCGACTGGTTCGGGCTGTTGGATGCTGAGCCTTGCGATGAGTAGAAGTCATCCACAACGAACATGGAGCCGCCATTATCGACCTTGAGGTTGTTGGGGCTCCACGGACTTTGGTCGGCATTTGGAAAGTGTTGCAAAAGGTTGAGATCAAGGCTGATTTCATCCTGTTGTTGCTGGGGAAATGTCTCGAGGCCTGTCAGAGGAGCGTTGGGTTGAAATGAGCTGATGAGGGAGGATGTCATTTCTGATAAAGAGGGCGGTCAATTCTGCGCCATCATGATCTTCCGGCCACCGCACTCACCATTAAGCTGAGCTTCCGAAAATAGAAATTGCTGCGGCGTCAGGATGTCGGGATCCTGCGCGCCGGCATTGAACTGGGCATCCGGCGATGGTCCCGGTCCAAACGCCTCCGTCTGGTCCGGGAAGCCGGCGGCGGAGAAGGTGCCTTGATCGATGTCAAGGTTAAGCGGAGATAGACCCGCATTGTCGGAGCCATGGAAGCCAACGACGGCGTAGCCGTTCGAACTGCCACTAGCCGGGCTGGGCAGAAAACCGACTGATGATGCAGCGTACGAGTTGTAGTCGAGTGGCTGCCACGAATCGTCCGTCTCGGCAGATGACTCGTATGGCGAGTGAGGCGTCCTGCCTCTCGAAGAGACGGATGTCATTCCGGCGGTGGTCCGTCCGTGGATCTGAGCGATTGGTTCCAAGCGTAGGTTCGATGCCGAAAGAGATGGCTTGTGTGGATGCAGTGCGGTGCCGTCTGATGGACGGGCGGGCCGTCGAGATCAAATCGATTGAATTCAGACTACCTTTGTTGTCCGAAGAGATGAGGTGGTATGGTTTTACCCCCTTCTTTCCCAACGTCAAGTGGCCAGCAAAGCTATCGGCAGGCTCTGCTTACGCACCAATCTGGGACTGGCACGCCGGGGTCCAGGTCGTTTTTTTTTCTCCTAGTACGAAAAGCGAGTTGTCGCCAAGTCTTGTTCTTCTTCGTCTTATCCTCCTTCCGCTAGCGTCTCCAACAGCACTGAGCAATGTGGTCAGTTCCTCGCTGAGACCCGTCGTCAAACGTTTTGGAAAATGGCGTGTCACTTCTTTTCGCTCGGGAGGTCATGCAGGAGTGCGGTAGCGAGTTGAAGGAGCAAAAGTGCGAGCCAACGGGATTAAAACGAGAGTGGACAGCTCTGTGACCCCCGGGACGAGTCGAGTCGCTGCGCCTGGCGCCAACGATTCCTGCATGCTTCTGCTGCTGTTCCCGCTGTCGCCGCCATCCGCTGCTGCCTTCAATCCTTCCGCCCCCAGAGCCAGCAGGCTCTAGCCGTTTTGGGCCACCGAACAGCGGAGACGATTTCATCGGCTGATTGGAGCGCTAGGCCCCCATCACCGGGAGACAGCACCGGGCTGCGGCGTGGGACTCGCTTTTCGCCACGCCGGTGACCGAAGCCGCCGTTCAGGTCCATCCAACGGTCCGCCCAGCCTGGAAATTGCCGGAGACGTGACCGAGTCCATACCCGCGTTTCGAGAAAACACGAGAGAAATTGCGGCACACAGCAGGAACTTGACGGATCTGACTGCTGTGTTATGCGTTCTTGGTAATCGGCACTGTGACCTCCCCATGTACGTGGACAGTGCATGCTATTTTACGTCAGACACACCCCTCTTACCGATGGATCGACGGAACCCAAACCGACCTCACAATGTGAATGGCGTTTATCGACCGTGGGAAACAGCCTTTCTCCAGAAAGACTACTTGACTTTTTTCTATTCTGACAAATTCCCTCAGAGATCGACGGGACGGACTGGCATCAACGAACCGGCCGGGACCCTGAACCCATCCGTTCCCATCCTTTGGAAGCGCACATTCTGTTCCCAGTCAATATCACAAACGAGACGGTTATAGTATCAAGCATTCAACAGCCTTTTCCCTCAAACCAAATTTCCCGCACACCGCGCCGTATTTCTCGCCGCAATGCTCGCAACCTGAACCGTTATCTTCCGCGTCAATCTTCAATTTCCCCAACGAAAGCCCGCCCTCCGGATCATGTAACTAGTTTGTCCATGGTCGCTTCACGATGCAACACCAAATCAACTTTCCCACCTCAACTTTCCCACGCCACCAAAACCCCCTGTCGTACCTTGACTACAACCTCGAAGACCTTGGGAACATTCAGCATGCCCCGCCGGCATTGAGTTTAGCGCGCTGCGCTTGACCAGAAGGCTACGTTCACACGCGCACACAAACAAGGCTATGCCACATCACCTAGATGCCATCCATTTTTGGCAAACCGCAGACAGCAAGCCCCTTTCGGCCGTGGAAGCTAATTTGGCGGCGCGTGCCGGCCGAAGCGGCTCTTCGCCGAAAAGACGCCTGGCCCTATCACCGATGCTCACTTAACCGTCCCAAAGGGCAATCGGCTGGTATCCTTAGCTATGCCGTCTCACGCCCCGCCAGGCCGTGATGAGACTATTTGGAGCCATGTCGTTGAGGGCAATAAGAGGGAAAACCAACTACACATCCGCAAGCATTCCAAACGTTAGCTCACTACTTTGTGGGGCCGGCAGGATGTGAAGGTGTACGTACGCCAGGCCCCGTTTATAATATCGCCGGCTCAAACCGCCCCTCAGGTCGCCTCGGACACGAAACCAGCCCTCAAACATCGAAACATCAAGTCGAAAACCCGAGCCCGAACTACTTGGCACGACGCCCTCACCACCAACAAAGGAGAACCAGGGCTCCTTCAAGGTAAACCCGGCCAATAAACTTGCCCGAACGAACTCCTTTTCTCATGCTCCTCCCCATGGCACCTTCTATCAAACATTCCTCCATGCTCTGGCTCTATTGAACCTCTTCCCATCCAGCGCAAAGAGCAACCGTCCTAAAGATAGGAGCATCTCGAGGGTCCGGACAGCCCACATACGCGGCACTGCTGCGGTATCAACCCTTTAGAAACACGCACACCCGCACATCCCTCCTGGCACACGCCCACAAACCTTAGCTGCCACATGCTCTGCTTATTCAACCCATAGTCAGCCAAGATTCGAAACCGCCTTCCATCGGACTTTGACGCTCTTCCAGAATCCCGCTCCTCCATCACACCGACCCTGCTTCCCTCCTTCTTCAGCTTATTCTTCCATTCTGCCTATCGTTATCTGTTCTCATACCAAAAAGACGTCAAAACATAGGAAGACCCTGCCTCCTATCATGGTCCAGATACATGCCGGGTTCACATTATCAGTCTCTCATGTCCCAGACATAACCAAACACCCTATCTTTATCCCACATCGAAAAAAAAAACCGACTCTTCCGGCAGGCCGACTACTCCTCCCCAACCACATAGGAAAAGGCTGTTTGGGCAGAAAAAGCAGTGAAAATAAACGCAAAAGAAAAGTATCAAGATTCGAACGCAAGAAGCCTGGACCAGGATGCGTTCGCCACGTTGAGCCATGTGCCCCGTCGTCGCTTGTCATTCTCACTCCCCCCTTCACTCCCTACCAAACACGAACAGTCCCTAACCTTGATATGGAGTGATGGTGCTACTCCTGCGGTACAACCCAGCGCCGGAAACTGTAAGTCTACATCATACTATTTCACCTACCCTTCGGCCTGACGTAAAAGTTCTTTCGTGAGCTCAAGGGGGGTTTAGGGGGGAGAAAGGGGACACATGCCGTCAAGCGAGCGGCGTTCAGAGCCCGGCGGCGATCCACGCGCGGGCGCGGAACACCCTCTCCGAAGACCTGCCCCTAATAGGTTCCTCGTCATGTTCGTTCGCATCTCATTCAAAAATATGTTCTGCAGAAGCTATCTTCAGCAAGAAAAAATTCAAATCCCGGCCTGATGCACACCATATCCGCCACCCTTCCCCTTTACCCCCATTCTTTTCCCCGGGTGACCCATCAAGCGGGGATGCGACATCACGGCCTCCTCCCTCCGACCCTGGCTCTACCGTGGTTCCCTAATTTGTTGGCTCTTCAAAGAAGGTAGGTACATTACCTTACTTTGAAGAATAACAGGAAGAAACGAACCACACGTCGATTGCTATTGCAATTACGCACCAGCACCCTTGGTCCAGTGTTCCTCACAGCCAAGACACCCATCAGGCACGGAAGCAGGATCCAGCATCGGGTGATGATCATCGTTCATTTCAGCCCAAAATCTTTCTGCGATTGCGTAACCCCCCCACCCCAGGACGTCCCCCGGATGGTCAGACTACTTCTTAAAGTGTAACGCCAGCGACTATTGCCATGTGGCAGGAAAGAATAAGTAGAGAGGCACAAGGAGGACATGAGTAGACCCTGTACGTAGTAGAAAGTAAACACATAGCAAACCTGCACGGTTCATTGTCGTTTATGCCATTTTTAAAGGTCAGAAAGTGGTGACGTTCACGACATCCGCGTTGGTCATTGTCGAAAAATAACATTGAGTAGAATTCTTGGCGCTGCGAAAGAGAAGCGCTTGCTGCCCGGTCCGGGCTATAGGGATATCAAACTGCCGAAGATTCATCTAAGCCGCCCGACCCAGAAAGCTGAGAAGTCCCCAGTGAGGAGAGAGAACTGATACGAATGTCCAAATCTGCTCTCAGCAAAAACACACGCGCTCACACGTACTGTCAAACAGCCGCCCGGCAGACCAGTGCAACTGAAGCGTGTTAAGTCGCCCAAAAAAAGGAAAAAAAAAACGCCGGAACAACTCCAGGTCCAATTCACACGCCATGGCAGTGCAAAAATGGAAGAAAAGGGAATCAACCAGAAAAGAGCGATAACAACGATGTACAAGAGGTGTCTGCCCCCTCGGTTTCATTCCCAATATGTAAAACCCTGGCGCCCATCGCTTCCCTTGTAGCATTGCCATGCCCTTTCGCTTGCGCATCCAGCTCGTAAGGGGGAAATAGGAATAATATTTTCTCCCCCCCCCCCCCCCCCCCCCAACCCCTCTCTCTCTCTCTCTCTCTCTCTCTCTCTCTCTCCAGTAGTGACATATCGCCCTGCGTGACAGGGGCAGCATTACCATTTCAGATACGAAGACACAAAAACAAAAACAAGATATACCCGCTTGCCAAGTGACGGAGAAGGAGCTAAGCTAGCTGTGTATTTTTTTCCCGTGGTGGTCGTATCCATAAGGGCCGTGCGCCCTTTCTTTTATGACGCCCTCGTTCCGTATCAAGTCATCTGCTCTCTTTCACTCTTCTAAAGAATGAGAAGATTTCCGCCCATTGCAAAACACTGACATTTCCGTCGTAGTTTCCGTAGATAATCGTTAAGGCCCTTGTAAATCGGTCGTTGTCGAAAATATAGTCGCACGTTTCATTGTTCGTTATGGTCAACGATGATGTAAAACCTGATTCGGGGCAAGTGGTGTGGAGAAGGGATATGGCGAGCAGCTTCAACTCCTGAATCGTGACGCAGCACGCTCCTGAATCTGCTTCTCCGTAGAAACGTATAGTCGGTCGAGATAGTCCATAGCGCTCGCGTCCTTCAGGATCTTGGCAACCTGGATGCCCGCCGAAATAAGCTGTAGAATATTGCGGTCGTCCTTGAGTGGTCTGCTCTGATGTTTTGCCGCGTGTCTCATTTCTAGCGAGTTCTCGAGAATCGTGACAAACTGCTTAATCTGTCCGTTGTAAAGTACGCGTGCTGGGATGCGTCGCTTGGTTGCCAGTCTCTTCAAAAGATACACCCATTCCGTCCATTCCCTGTCCTGAGGTCGCTCTACAGGCCTCATGTCCTGCGTTAGAGGAATTGGGAACTGATACTTCGCAACAAAATCGTAGGCGCACTGGGAGAGTCGGTCGTTGACCTGCGTAAGGACCAAGTCCTGCTCTTGCACATGTAGGTTCGTAGGCAGATGAGGTAGTTCGCGTTCTTGCATCGCAATGTACTCTGGTGGTGGACGAGCAAGAAACTGGTGGGGACCGTCAAACTCGTCTCTGTTCGATGGTCGTCGTTGAGGCCGGCCTTTCCCATTTACTTTGCCCTTGCTTGGAGGCGTCGCGCCGGTTCCATTATCGAGGGAATAGTCTGAGAGATTCGGGGATGCGATGATGTCGTCAACTGAGTCCGTCGGGGAGTATCTTTCCTGATGGTCCCAGCCTTGGGCAGCCGTACCCTTGTACGAGCCGTAACCACCGGCACCACTGGTGCCGTAAGTTCCAGATGCTGGCCGGGAGCCGTACGCCGGGTTCGCGACGGCGGCAGCGGCAGCATGAGGATTGGTTCCAATCGGTAGGTTGTAACTACTAGCTCCGGGAGAGTATGTCGACACACTTGAAGGATCGGTGTTATTTGGCTGCTCCGTGGATGAAGAAAATAGAAAACATCGACGTTTGGTTCTTACCTCGATGAACGGTAGTAGCCATTCTCAAAACCTCCGGCGGGGGGGAACGTATCATTGTACATCGAACTTTTTCATCGGTCAGTTCTCAGTTCTCCTTTCCATCTCGGGACGTCTGCAGACGATGGGAGCGGTCCGTACCTCCGCGACGAGTTCCACGGTCCGTTGGACATAGCTGATGGTCTGTAGGCAAAATCCGGCTGGGCCATATTTTCCGGGGGCATAACGTAGAAAGGAAAAAAAAAGAAACAAAGCAGTAGACGTGGAATTTCCCAAGTAGTCCGGAGACGGAAGCCACGTGAAATAAGAATAGTCCTTGGACGGGCAGGTCAGCCCCGGGTGTCCTAAAAAGAGTCCCTTGGGCTGTGAACTTGGGCCAAGTATTCCTGGGAAAATGCGGGCAAAATATTTCCTCAAACACAAGGGAATCCACGATAACCAAAACGATCTTGCTCAAGGATGGTACCCTTGAAGAACTCCGGGTCGTTGCAAGGGCGGTGTGGATGTTGGGGTGCAGGTGATCGGTCCAAGAAACGACTTGTCTCCACGACGGCCACCTTAACTGACTTATAGGACGCTCCGGGATGGCTTTGAGGTGAAGATACACTAGGGGGGTTAGTGGAAGAATATCTCAGGTCTTGCAGGTGCAAAACGGGAAAGAAGAAACCAACAACTTCCTGGGATGGACGAGGATAGGGGAGCAAGCAGGATCCTGACGGTGGATGATTAAGTTCGGAATGGAGGCATTTTATGTCTGCTTGCGATGTCCTTCTCGTGGGGCGTGGTACTCGAGCGGCAAAACTGGCTGATCCCTGGTTCAGATGCAGAAAGAGGTGGCCCGTTGGGAAGTCGAGGCGCAAGATGAACAGGGACCAGGAAGGACGCAAGCTGGCGAGGCTCGAGTAAAGATTTGCATTCGCCCCAATGACCAACACCACGGAGACGTCTTTGGTTTCAAGCGGACGGCTGCCGCATAGGCTGGAGGATACGTGACTGCCAAGCGCTGTAGTCCAGAAGGTTCGTCCACCGGGCGTCCTGGGATGTTCACGGTGTCTGGCGCCCTAGAAGTTGACATCCATCCCTTGACTGGTGAGCCTTGCTTTTTTTTCGATTTTGCAACCTGAGCACGACAGGACAAGCGAGTAAGCGAACGTAAGGAGATCAGCGTGCCCTTCGATGGCAGGTCCCTCTATTTTGGCGCGATACCAGGGCGACTTTTTGACAGTTGGCCCCTACTCGCCAGGAATACCCCAGATCGAAAACAAATCTTATGGCAGCGCTGTACTGCGTATTGGCGGGCGCGAGGAAGCCATTGGGCGTGCCAACTCTCGACGAGGAGGATGGGGCCAATTGTGTAGAGTAGGGCACCGATTGGGCTGTGACAGAAACTTTTTCTTTGCTGGGCTGGAGAATTGTTGCCCGAAAGCTCGGAGTAGCTTTTCGGTACCGGATGGGATGATTTGTGCAGGGTTGTACCTAGCGAGAGAAGAAGCGGTGACAGCAGGCCGGGTTGGGCACGAATTCGACAAACACCGGCGGCGGATACGATGAAGAGGGGAAGGGGCCGCGCGCTACCGATGGTATTTGCGAGCCCAACCATGCCTTGATGCCCACTTTGTAAGTGGGAGTTGCTTTTGGCGCATCATTGAATCAGGGACTCCGACCCGCGACTATCCCAACATGCCCTGAAGATGGAGCCAATCGTTGCCGCGCGCTGCCGACATTGAGGGTCTCTTGTTCCGCAGTAACAGTGACAGCCCGGCAGCCATTTTGCCGACGGGCTGTTGACGGTCCGCCAACTCTCCCACTTGATGTTGAAGTCTAGGTAGACAGTGGCCGAGAAGAAGACAAAATGCGCTGGGCCTCGGTAGTGAGGACCCAGGGACCAGGAAACCTGGAGATGGAGTTGGGGGAAAGAGTTCTGTGCGCACTGACAGCCAATGGCGGCACTGAAATGACTTCGAGGCCGGTCGTTCGGCTGGCTGCGAGTGACTAGTGTCGTCCATCAAATCGACTCGACGTCGACAAGAACAGGCCAGGCAAAAGGGCGGGATGACGTGCGCCTCGGTAAACCCTAGCATCCTGGGAAGTTTGTCGATAACCTCAATGATCGTACTGAGTGAGGAGAGGAAAAGTACATAATAAAGGGCAAGCGAGGGATGGTCGGACGATCGCCGGCAATCTGTGTGTATGTGCATGATGCGAGCGACGGTACATTGATCGATCTCTGGGTTGCAATCAATGGCAAGCCGCAAGCAGTGCTTCGACCCAAGATTGCGTGGTGGGTGGAGAGGAGAGCATACAAGCTATTTCGTCTCTTGATGAGCTGTCAAGCGCCGCCTCGTGGTTTGCGGGGATTCTGCGGGACGATTATGTTGCCAATTTGAGATGACGTTAGTCGTTGGCTGTTGTCGTCGAGTCGTTGGGCGTTTTTCCAGCTCGGCTGTTCAATTCCGTTCTTGGGAAGTCATTCAACGGAGCAAGGAGCCATCACCCCATGCTTCGACATGGCTACCTCAGTTCAAAGATTTCGAAACAAAATCCGGTCGTAGCCCTGCTTCGCTGCGGACAAGTTCGCTCGTCTGTAGAAGTGGTGCGGCTGTGCTATCGGCTCAGCGCATTGAGACTGGTCCGGGTGGGCGAGTTTACGTTGTTGTTTCGCATAGTTCCCATTGAGATGAGCGCTCCGGCGCAGTGTCAAAAGCCAAGCTGGCGGAGACGAACAGCGAAAGATGTCGGGCACTCCATGTTGCGAGCATTGACCACACTGGGATGGTGCGCATAGCACGGCGAAGCGCATGACAAGGCCGAAATCACAGCCGGAGCCTCCCACTTAGAATCTGGCGACTCGGAGGGGCGTGACCGGCTACTTTCACCGCAGCGTCAATGCGGCCATGTGTTTTCGGGACGCTATGTCGACCCCGGCTGACCCGGGATAGCCGCTTCAGGCCCTACCTAATCGAGCTTCCCCGTTCCAGGCTGCGGGTTCCTGATCGGAAGAAATTACCCGATCCCAGACACGTTCCGAGGGCCGGTGACAGGTCCAGAAGCATGTTCGGTGTCCGACGCTAGGCATAGAACAATACTAGTTCAAGGTCGCTGCTTGGAGTAATTATGTTGAATGGCGTTCGAATTGGAAGAGGCAGGGTTGATGCTCAATGCAGAGATGACGCTGGGAGATGACCGTGATTGTTTGTGGGCCAGCTCCTGTGTTTGACCTAGAATATCCGTACAGCTCCTCTCTTCTCGACGAAGAGACTGGAAGTTAATCTGCGTTGGACCATATTTTTGGGTTTGTGTGCAGGTAGGCAGCTTCTCGCCTGTTGGTTCCTGATTTCCCTGTCGGTGAACGTGAGGGCTCGCTTCACGGGGAAACAACGGGGAAGAAGTGCATTGCTTACATAACATGGAGAAGAGGAAGGTGGATAGTATGGAGGACCCGCTTGCTTTAGGTAAGGTAGGTAGGTCCTAGGTAGGTAGGTAGGTACCTTAACCTTAGGTACAAATGGAAGATTGGCTACCTCCTCACTTTCCTATTGGACAAGGCTTCGTGCGCGTCTCGTATAGCAACTGCCACCTGATGGCAAAGGCCAATCATCAGGAGAAAGTCTGTTTAAATGGAGAAACACTTCGAGCACAAGAGTCTCTGCTTCTCTACTCCATCTTCCTGTTGCAGGAAACCTCTCTTCTTGCATTGTTTTTGCCTATTAAAGCCGATACCCTAGTCTGGCCCTATGCAGCTGCAAGATCAGTCTCAAACCCACCTGCATAACTATTGTCATGGTCAAAAGGCGCCGCTTTAACCCCCGGGACTGCGTGGAGCATCATTGACACACGGCCTACCGTGCGGCTCGATTTCTTGATATGGCGCCGCCAAAGAATCGAGTCCGCAAATTTCATCGTCGAAGCAAGAACGGTTGTTCGACCTGCAAGACGCGTCATGTCCGCTGTGACGAGCGCAAGCCGCTGTGGTACGTCCTGTCCCTCTTCTTTCTCCCATTCAACTACCTGGATGATGCCATCTTGCTTCGGTGCAGTCTCCTGCCTGTGACGAACAGCCCGATCTAGAAACGGTCTCCTGTGTCCAGAAATTGCCTGACATTACCCATAGTACAAAATGTCTGCAGACTGGAAAGGACTGCGTGTATCCAGAGAACGATCCTGAGCCAGGTTTGCATTCAGACACATGGTCAGAGACCCGCCCCGAGGCCGACTCGGCATTGATTTCGGTCGATGAGTCAGCACGCCTCGTTAATATCCTGTCGCAACAGCCGTTCGCCGGTTTTTCCGGCGACTACCAACTATCCGACATGTCCCAATGGCTTTTCCATCAGTGTTAGTTGCCGTACCCTGCCAGGATGTTGAATATCTAACCCAGATTCCAGTTTCCAATTTCTACGTCAGAGGGCAAACCCCGGTGGAAAGGGGGCAAAATCTTTGCAGGTGCGACGTTGTCCACATTCAAAGCAAATATCACCATTTTTGACACCAGGGAATCAAACAGCTTGCAGCGGACACTTCTGCACCCAGGACTCCTTCATGGCTGCCTGGTTGTTGCGGCCTGCCAATGGGCATGGGTAACTGGTTCACTTGAACATGTCAAAGTCCCCTTCCTCTACCACAAGGCAGCGGCCTACGAATTCGCCAAGAAACAGCTGTCAGAGTCTGGAAACCAAGTCAGTGATACTGCTGTCTTTGCCATCGCAACACTAGCACTTACCGAGGTGGGTAGGTAAGCTGTCAGAAACTCAATTCCCTGAAGCTAACTCCAGCGAGGGCGCCGTGGGCGATCTTGATGCTTCGTCTAAGCATCTGCGTGGCTTGCACATGTTGACTTTGAGAAAGAGGGGATATGACTTGATGAGGTCTAATTTAGCACAGCAGATGCTGGCAATGTAAGATCCTGGCCATTAAAGGCATCCCTGAGAACAATCTACTGATATTTCATGTATAATAGGGCAGGCGACCGCTTGCGTAGAGGCGAGGTACATGTCATACACGATGCCATCAGTGCCGACTTTCAGCCATCTATCATCGCCTTGCTCTTTACTTCGTTGTGGGACATGGAGAGTTTGCCCCCACGACAAGCGCCAAGATACGGCTGGTGGGAAGAGGCCGAAACCCCAACAGACTTTCTATGGCAGGATTACACGAAGAATCTGAACTGGGAGCTGTCTCGTGGCTTCGATCCAGAACGCAATATTGCCACCATGCTGAATGGCGATCCGAAAAGCAGTCGAGCAAGCTACATCGCCACCTTCTTCTACCTCGTCATGGCTGTCAACGACAGCGAAATGGATTGCGTTTTGACGGTTTGGCTGCTCGAACAGCTGATTGACGATGTTTGCGAAAAGGAGGCAGAGATGATTTCTGGCTCCTTCAGCAGAAGCCTGTGGTTCTGGAGCGTTATGTTTGGCGCAGCCGTAGCTAATTCAGGCCGTCCTATCACAGACACCGGGAAACAGCAACTGACGAAATGGAAGACAGCATACGCATCAAAACTTGCAATTGCGAGTTCTGTCATGAACCTTGACACTTGGCAATCAGCCAAAACGGCCCTTGCAGAGGTCGCCTGGACTGATGGATCGGATGCTGAGAGCAGGCTGCAAAACATTTGGGAAGACGCCAAATCAGGCCGATGCATGAAGAATGACATTCTCGACAGTGACGGACGAGGTACTGCGTAGGACTTCTTTGGGTCTTGAACACGGCCAAGGCGGACTGCTGTTGTCAAGGTGGTCGAAGCCCTTACCTCGTTCACTTACACCGGAACGCTTGATCGATGATCCGCACTATCAGATGAAGTCAGGTCATGGCGAAAGGAAAAGAAAAAGGCCGTGCCGACGATAAGGTGGATGGAACCGGGGACGGAGGAAGGTTTATTCAAGTCCGAGAGAAACCTACATGTGCTGCTCACTGAGTCAGATTGCTGGCACGCTGAGATTTTGATCTGCGTTCTACCCAGACGGTCGGCGCGTACCTTTTCACCTTATTTGCAATAGTGCAACCCGGCAAGCCAACCTCCGAAACGAGTAAATTTCTGTAAGAGGCTAGAGTGATGAACGAAGATTCCGCAATTCAGGAGAATACTTGTGATCCGAATTTTCTGTAACACGCCAGCGAATCTGGCAAGGGGAAGATCGCCAGAGATGCGAATCCCCTCATCTTTGACGAGAGATTTGAAAATTGAGAGTGCCTGCGACATCTGCCGAGGGACGAGCGCAACTGACTTTGATAGCTCGGAATCTAGACAGGGACCTGCCATCCCTTAGATTCGAGCTGAACGGACGCTGAGGCGGAACCTTGTCGGTACGTGCGTGTCACGGCGAATGTGGTTGGTGAACGGGTAGCACAAAGTCGTCACCATTCATCTGTGGAGGGTGCTAGTAGCATGATTATTTCCTTGACTCGAGCGAGCTTCCGACTATTCCGTGAATTGACTTGTGCGAATCGAAGCGATCGCATTCGAAGGCAGGAGAGAATGACGAGTCGTTTGTTAGTACTCTACGCCTCCACGCTGGCGCAGCGGGACCACGTCGTCATTTTTGCAGTGAAGGACTGGCCTGGTGGGAAACAGTCACTCGGGAAGAACTTTGCGGGCTGCGCTTGGAAGGTCGAGTGGCTTGGCTGCTTGGTACGGTTAAGAGTGGATGGATGTTAGTTGAAGCGATCAGGGTCCGGTGTTTCCTTCTGGAAACCTGACCTGGAACGACCGGGGCATGAAGCTCAGGGCAGCCGTGTATCCATCTTCAGCTTCATCCTACCTTCCGTCCTCTTGGGGGCCGTATATTGGCTTAAGATAACGAGAGAAATGAAAGATGAGGCAGATCGATAAGGCGGCGTGAGAAGGGATGAAGAGGGGGTTGAACCTTGTTTCTATCCCGAGGCAGTCGCTTCCAGGTTCTATCGTCCAGAATCAAGTGAGATGTTTGCTTCCAACGCCAAGTCGGTTTCTCATCCCATCAATGCCCTCGGCTTGCCAACCGGCGCTGTCGTCGCACATTGCTCCCTCCCCCCCTTCTCATCCCGTGTCCTTTGTCAACGTCAGCTCTCGGCTGTGCCGCATAAGATGACCCGAAAACACTGGTTCCCCGCGTTTCAAGCTTATGTTGTGGCCTCAAAGTCAAGACCGTCAGCTTCACCAATGTTAGACCGTCGGCGTCAAAATCAAAGCTATGTGGAGCTCGGGGCACCTTTTCCCAGCCCAGACAGCAGCAAGGGGAATTCGGAAAAGAGCGACAGTGCTCTCCCGGGTTACTATTACAGGAAGACCGGATTGTTCGAGTCGGATTCCCATCAAGACCAGGTTTATCGCGGCATCTCGATGGCACGGTGAGCATGACAGCTGGAGGATGTCATGAAGGTGCGCCGCCTGGCCCCACGGCGCATATTTCTCATGCGGCACAATGCATTATCAACAGAGTAAGTCGCAAATGGTTGGCGTGGAGTGCTTCCGCCAGAAGCAGGCCGGCTGGCAGGTGGCCCGTTAATCACATCGTGAAGCGCGTTTGCGTCGGATGTCTCGAGAAGAAGGGTGTGTGTGTGTGTGTGTGTACGTGTGTGTGTTGTGGTGTGGTGCAGTATGGTGCGGCTACTGATGTGTAGCCGGCCGAATAAAGCTCGAGCCGGAGCCAGTGGCCGTTGAACACGCCAGAACTACCGTTGTCGGAGGAGGGAAAGTCGGGCTGGAGAAAGTTGACCGGTGTGTCTGTGACTGCAAGTCGGTCCCTATCAAGACGGCCTTGCACCAACCACGTGAAGCTACAGGCGCCAAAGGAGCAGACAGCGGTCAATAGACGGGAGAGCAACACGAGAATGGACGGGCTGACGGGCTAGAAGTCCGGCTTTCCGAAGTTCCCGCCTGCCTTGACAGCTGTAGCGCGCGAGGGTCGACCAACGAGGATTGCAGGCGATGTTAGCTTGCTGTAAATACGGATACTGCTGCGTCTTTTTTTCGTCGACACGCCTTGCTTTGCGTAGTCGATCCCACCATGCCGGCTCTGATTAATGCATCATCAAAACACGGGCCTAAGATGGCGCGCGCAATGACTTTTTGATGATGTTCGAAGAAGCTACTGGAAACGGAGGCATTTACGACGACGAGTGTCAGGGGTATTCGTGGAATAGGGATGGGAGATTCGGCACGAGCGCAGCAGAAGCTTGATGGGACGACGCGGATGGGAAGAGAAGATGAAGGGGCTCGCCATTCTTTCTTTTCTCTGCATTCGTCTGGCTCGTCGCTGGCTCTTGGTCTCCCGTCCTGGCACTCTAGGGTGCTGCAGGCCTGCACGGATGAGCTGGCCTTGCAGCCATGATCCCTCCTCTCTGCCACGGCTGGTCGTCCTGGGTCACTCCACCCGGGGGTCCATGACCACCAAGTCAGCGAAATCAAGGAAGAAGACCAGTCACCGCCAGCTTCCAGACGGAACGGGCCTATGACAGGTGCAGCCAAAATGAAGCCAGTTGGCTAGCGCCATGTAGCTCGAGTTATCTGTCCTGCGGCCATTGTGACGGCCAGCCGGCAGACAGGCAAGTAAGCAAGCAACAAAACACACACACCATCACCGCGCATTCTCTGCCAGTCAACATGCTCTGAAGGGTTAGAGTCCAGACACTCTGGCCAGCAGAAGGACACGGCTTCATAGTGGTCGGCGGCAGGGAAATGAGGCCAAGTCTGTTGTATGTATTAGTGTGTGAGTGTGAAGGTGAAGGTGGTTTCTTGGCCCAGCTGGCACAGGAAGCACATCCCCTGCAGAATGAAAGACACCAATGTTCTCGGGAACAGGGGTTGTTGATGCCAACAGGGCATGCTGCATGGCACGCACGACGTGGAGTCCACTCCGAATCCTCCCCTCTCGACCACCCCCTCGCAGACTTCATCTCGTTTCGTTCGCTTCTCTTCTGCGCTGGCGGCCAGGCTTCTTCCTCGTCTTCCAACATTAAAACCCGGTGACCCCCTCTCTCCCTGCCCAACGTCGCTTCTCCTCCCTTCTTTTCAGCCCAACCCGCAAGAACATTCCTGCCCAAGCATTCTGCCTACTGCAAAGCTGATCCTTTTGGCGACCCAACCTGCGCCGGTTTCTCTTTTTCTACCCGCCTACATCCCTTCCAGCCCTTACACAACGTCAACCCCAACCCTACTGAGAAGGTCAAAAAAGATCTTCCCCATCTTGCCACCCAAGGATCATCCTACTCGACACCAACTCGACAAAACATTCCACAGGAAACTCTGCAAGCACATACCCGACCGGGTCTAAGCTCCTGATATTCTGTGCAACGACACAACTCGCCCGAGTTGAATTACAATTTGCCCTGGACTGCATGATACACGACCCAAGGAATCAATGACTGCTCTTGTTGTTCCGCGCCCGGATATGCCTGGCTACAATCTTGACCTGGACGACGTCCACACTCCTTCTAGGTATTGTCTTTTCTTTCTCTGTTTCCAGGGTGGTCTATTGTTCTTTTCCACTGCTGTACCGCAAAAGTCATGTATATTTCTTCGCGTTTGCTTCTCAGATCTCGCCGGCCACGGAGGCCCAGAAACCACAGGATATCGACCCAGGATTCTTCCGCACAGCCCAGGACTTCATTTCAAACACTTTCCAGGATTTTCTTGACCGGACACATTTTCCCAGGACTGCTTTGCTCTCCCCATGGACAGGGACCGTTGCGCACTTGGGGCTTTGCTCCTGGTGTTGTCGTACCGACGCGGTCAACACAAAGAAATTTTAACATGTTGCACACACGATAGTAAGTATCGCCCGTTTGAGGGGAATAAGACGAAATCAGCGACAACGAACCACCGGACAATTATCCGAGGACCGGACTTTTTTTCGCCGGACATTGTTCACACGCATGGAAAGCCATTTCATTTTTTCTGTCGGATTTACTGGATTTGTCTCGCCCGAGACGCCGGGGCAGCCTAGCCTCATATTTGGATGGACACCAGGGATAAGCGTTCGATCAAACACTCCGTGTTTGTATCATCGTGTACCAGTCACAGCTTAATTTCAGCTCATGCTGGTCATTACCCGATACGGACTCTGGCTTTGAGCACGTCGCACCAGCGCGTGTTGGTTCCATCTCTTCTGTTCCTGGATTTCCTATGCGTCGATTCTGTTTCTGAACCACTGGAATATCCCACCGGTCAACCTCAGGGCTCTGGTCTCCAAGAGACGCTTGTCAACATCATGGATCATATCACGGACTGCAACTGCCTACTATGGCATTCAACGGAACCAACTCAACCCATGGATGACAATACGTCGCACACCTATTGACACCAACACATGGATCATCGCACCCCCTGTCGACAAATGATTTATATTGCACATCCGAACCAAGGCCCAGCCTATGGGTGCCTGGATAACGGAAGCACCAACTGAGTGACGCCCGGCCCACATGGATTTCATTTGTCTCTTGACTACTGGACTCTCCTGGACCACCCACCACGACCGGGGCTACCATCAATATCCTGGCCTGATCTAATTGATCTGTGCTCGCATGGTCTGTTAACTCGAAGCCCCGTAACCTATGAGGGAATGCAATGACGGCTAACATGGATGGTGTTGCAGGAACAAAGTTGTATCATGCTGAGATGATTGTTTTTGTTTCCTCTTGTTTGCATTGTACACAAAGGCATAGTGGGAAACAGCACACTAACCTCCCCTTCAGCGATTATAGCTTCTTCCACGCCGGCATGGTGCCCTCAGGAATGTTTCCTTTTTCTTCTCAAACAGGACCATCGGACCACTTGAGTGGTTCGTGGGATACGACAGGAGAAGGTGCACAGAACTTCCAAGACTTCTCAGACAGCGGATCTGCCCACCCGGGAGAATCCGAGGATTTTTCTTTCCCAGTTGAAGGCCACATCACGCCCCGAGGACAAGGACAAGCCGTTGAGGACCTGCAAAGCAAGTGGACTGCTCCCGCACCTGCCACGACCGTGGCGCCTGTCGGTGGCGAACCGATGAGGCGAGGAACTTCGAGGAGTTCCACTGGAAGCCGCAAGCAGCACCGCATCTCCAAGATCACTTCTCCCAAGGCCAGACCCAGAATGACCTCTTCTGTGTCATCAAAAGTTTCTGCACAACTGTCCTCCATGGACATCACAGGTAATGCTTCTGTGTTTCACGGACCTCAGACCAACGCCCAGTTGATGGACATGAACTCCTACTTCCTGGAATCGGACACGGGCGCTGTGTCGTCCCAATGGTTTAACTCCATGGAGCTCGGAATCGCGGATGGCCTTCCATCCCAGCAGCAGGACATGAACATGCATGTTGTGCCTGCTCAGATGCAACTGGACCCTGACTCGAGCCTGGGTGCTCACTCTCCTTCTGCCTCATGGAACTCCTTCAGTCCGCCCGAGTCTCAGCTGTCTTCCCCGGCTCAGAGCCCTGAGGACCTCTGGCTCTCCGCCCCTCTGATGGCTTCTCCGTCCCACTCGGAGCACGTCTCTCCCATCATTCAGAGCCAGTCTCCAAGGTATGTTCCTCAGATAAGCTGCTCAAGCCTGGAGCACGCCTCTGACGTGGCATCCATCTACAGCGCCAACAGCAAGTTCGGCCCCGAACTCATGGGAGACGAGCTCTCGGGAAGCGTCCTCACTGTCGTCGGCGATGCTGCTCTGCCTACTGCTTTCCCCAGCCGCCGGAACACCAACGAGGGTGACTCTGCCCGGGACCACCCCTTGTACAAGAACGCTGTTCCTCAGGCCGATGGCCTCTTCCATTGCCCCTGGGAAGGAGAATCCAGCTGCAACCACAAGCCCGAGAAGCTCAAGTGCAACTATGAGTGAGTTCGCCCCCTTTTGGATGCGCTTCTTCCCCTAGCCCTCCCCGCGCTCTCGCTAACGTCCTCTTTCCCCTACTACAGCAAGTTCGTGGACTCTCATCTGAAGCCTTACCGCTGCAAAATCGACTCTTGCGAGAACGCCCGGTTCTCTTCCACTGCCTGCCTACTCCGTCATGAGCGTGAGGCCCACGCCATGCACGGCCACGGCGACAAGCCCTTTTTGTGCTCCTATGATGGATGCGACCGTGCCATGCCTGGCAACGGATTCCCTCGCCAATGGAACTTGAAGGACCACATGCGTCGCGTACACAACGACAACGGCGCCCCTGGATCTCCTACCAGCGCTCCCGCCGGACAGCAGGGCTTCAAGGGCCGTAAGCGCAAGGACGCTCCCAAGGCTCCCTTTGCGGCTCCCTCCCGCAAGGTCACTACCAAGGCCGCCGCCGTTGAGGCTGCTATTCCGGAGGAGTCCTCCTCCAAGCCCCTCATCGAGGAATGGCTGTCTCACCGTCAGGCTCTGGAGAACATTGTTCGCGACCTGACTAAGCCCGAGGATGTCAAGAACGTCCAGCTCATGAAGGATGCTCACAGCCGCCTGGCTGCCATGGAGAAGATCGGAAACACCCTGAGCCTATCTCAGCAAACTTCCTTCCACGGAAACTTCGTCCAGGCCGGATGATTTCATAACTTTTTGGTCCGTCATCACCCGCTACTTCTATGCCCACAAAACACCCAACTGACCAGTGATGCTTGCAGACGTATTTTTCATGTAAACACTGGATTACCACTAGCCACAGATGCAAGCGCATCAGGCTCGTCAGCAACATCACGTCGATTCACGCCGGGTGAGGATGACGATGATCGCCGGAGATATCACACACTCACGAGAGACTCGTGCATACCATGAGATATACTTTATTTACCTCGAGGACAAGCCATAAAGCCGGCCGGATGGACAGTGTTTACACCAGCCGCCAGGCTACGGATACCCCCAGGACTGAAGCCATGGAACACACAGAGACGGAGACTCGTGAGCACACAAAGATGCTCTGGTAAACGCCGAGCCGCGGCGCGACGCGGAGGAGAGATCAAGATGGAGGCACTTTGCATTTGGGTTTGGTTCTTTCTATTACCTTTCAGAATTTTCTTAAGTTCATTAGAGGACACACATGTAAGAGCTCGCAGCTCGACACACCAGAAATTGTACTTTGGAAGACAACCCTCGCTTGAGGAGTACAGTCCGACGAAACCAGCGTCGAGCCCGGGACGGGCAAACAGGGTTGTACAAAGATGGGGAAGAAGATTATACGCGGGCAGATTAGATTCATTCGAGCACAGGCAACCTCAAGATAGCAGCAGACAGAGATAAAGAATGGAAAACGGTGCCGAAAAAAAATACCGTAACTGGACCAGCTTCCCTTTCGGAAAAGTTAACCCCTCATTGTGAGTACTCCTAGGATAAGGTCGTTGGCTATTAAGAACAAGACCACAAGCACTTTGAACCTGCAAAGTCTGACCTCGACATTGACTACCTGTTCAAACGTCTTATTCCGGGATTTGGGACGATGTTGCGCAGCGGCGTTCATGAGGTTCTTTCCCGGCCCCTACCTTCCTACTATCACTCAGCTATTGCTTCCCTCCTGTCAATCAGCATCGCAGTACCTCTACCTCCATCCACTCTTGTTTTCCTGCCTGGACCATACCGCACACCACCCCGTCGTGAAGGTTTCTCCGCCCCCGCATCAAGGGGGGGGGGGGGGGGGGGGGGGGGGGTAGGATTCAGGGGCACAATGGGATATCAATGGGCAACGTTCAGCATTTGCCCACCCCTGACCCTGTTCAACAGGTTAGCAGTGCTCCTGCCGCCCGCAGCTGCTGCATTGGTTTGCCTTTCTCCTTCGCCCGTCCGGGTCTTGTGCGACGGGTACGAGCCCGCTGCTGCTGCTGCTGCTGCTGGCATCGTGGCTCTCCTAGGAGAAACAAACTGGGTAAAATTGACCGTTTGCGATGGGCTGATGTTGACCGGTGAGCAGCGGTCGTCCATACAGCTTCAGCGGAAATGATGGCCTCGGTGGAAAAGTCTTGCAAGGTCGGTGTATTACCCGGATGAGGGTTGGAAGGGCGGGAAGGGGGGGTTGCTGGAGAAGTCGGGTTTGGATGGAATCTCCTATTGACAGTTTCCTGCTCATCTCGATGTTGTCACGTCCTCGCCCCAGTTCCCGGTTTACTTATTCTTTCTGAGCTTGAGGCATGGGTGGGTGGTGTGCTCATAAATCGGCTATCTGGCGGATGGAATGTTTAATTTTTAACCCCCTTGCAGTGTTGTGCCTCATCGCGATGTCTCTCTTCTTGCCTGTTTCCTCCCCCCCTCTCCAGGAACTTAAATTGCCTCTACGTAGACTGATAATTGTTGGGATGATGGCCGGTCTTGGCTACGAGGGATTAGATGGTGACCGGGGTGACATGAGGCAATCTACCACCGAAAAGCCGATTTCGGCCCCACAGATAGAGAGAGAGGGGGGGGGGAGGGGTAATTGAGACGACAGTAAGTTTGTAGAAATGAAGATACGGGTGAACGGGGATATCTAAAAGAAATTCCCGTCGTTGAAACGGGGCGGCGTTGTTCAATTGACGAGGGGGACAGATACGCCTCCTCATTACCCAAACAGGCCGCCGACGACCCTCATTATCTCGCAGGGAGTCGAAAGCTGGACATTGAGGAAATACGCGGGGAGTAAGGCCGAAGATGATAACAGACGAAACCGACGAATTTTTCTCTCTTCCCTCCAGTATGGATGAAATCTCACGCATGCATACCGTAGTGTCTCAAGGTGGACGATCAAGCTTGATCAGCTGATGCTTACGACCATTTGCGCCACACGCTCAAAACACTATAACCATGGGTCAAGAAGAGGGAGGGGAGTGTCGGCTTTAGGAGTCTGATTTGAGTAACCATGATGGGGAAGGGACAGTTCGGATTATGGTGTTGAAGAAGGACCGATGCAAGATTGTGGTCTTGAGTTCCTTGACGCTGGGCATGGTGATGTTTCCGTCTGTGTTCTTTCCCCTGCCAGCATGATATTGGACATTCCGTTTACTAACTTAACTTCCCAAGCTAGACGTCTCGTCTGCCCAGCAATTCTACACTTGAGCCGGTCTTGTGCAAACCTCTCTCGTCACAAGCAGCATCTCTCAGTCCTGGTCATCTCTTGGTTCTCTTTGCCTCCTCTCGGATCTAATGCGTCTGACTGCGGGAGGTTGCTCCCAGCCCGTCCCTCGCGCCTGTGCGGCTGCAGGATACGGGCTTAAAACAACCTTTTCGTCCTAACTGAGCCATCGTGAGGAGGTAACCAGAAGGCAAATGGTTTGGAATGTTTGGCAGGCACGTGGAGGTGGACTGACTATCCGTTGTACCAGGTTCCGACTTGCAGCGGGACGTTGACGGCAACTTTGTTTGCTTGCATACCTACTACCAGAAATAGTAGGTGGTAATTAGCTGGCATTAGTTGCAGTGGCGGCATCCTGCACGATGGGAAAATTTGGCTGAAGACCACCACCAAGGGCTGGGGACTGTTGAATTGGGCTGGCTCCAGTGGAATGACAGCAAACAGAAGCTCGAGGGAGGCAAGGCTTGTCAGTGGTTGATAACAAGGTGTGGGTGAATAGAAGGGAAGTTAAGGGAAGAGAAGGGAAGCTCCTTGATGGGATGGGATAAACCGGCCGACTGAATTTTGTGCAGACAGGTTGGTTAGCGATGCCGTTGGGAGAGAGTGCCGCCGAGATTCCGTCCGCTGTGAGGTCTTACCGTGTTCACCTTATACCACAGTAGACCTGACAGCGAGTCGCCCAGGTCAGGGCCGGGGCCGGAGATGGCACCAAGCTCCACAGAGTTCAGGCAAGATGTCTGGAGTATTTTAAGGTTCCCCAGAATCGGCAGATGGAAGAGACGGTATTGCACAAGAACAGAACGGCAAGACGGGAAATAATGCCGCAAGAATACAGTCCGTATGTATTTAATGGCCGTCTTGAAAGTTCGGGTCTGGTTCCCGAAAAGCTTAAAAAGTATAAACATGTATGAAAGTGGTGAAGGGGTTGCAGGAACTGCCGCGTGTATCATAAGCTCAAAGTGTAGTCGTATCTTGTCCCTGGAAAACATAAGGCCGGCCGAGAAGAGGCAAGCCTCAAACCATGTATGATGGGTTTTTCCCGTCTGTAGTATACGGTCCCGTAAAGCCGATTTCGATCTAGCCCCCGAAGGTGCCGTCTGAAGGGTTTTTGGCATGGCTTCTCGCGGGGATGGTATGGCTTCTGGTATGCGCGACGTAGCGTCGACGGTCGTACGAGTTTTGCAGAATTCCGATCTCGGCATCGTCAATGCTGTGAATGTAGCTGCTGTCCATGTCGTTCATGGCTGGACTATATCGACTGCTCCCATCGTCGATGTCTCCAGTACTACGAATGCTGAGACGGGGATGATTGTGCGTTTCTAACCTGCGTCGGGTACGAAGGACTTTTGGGCGGCTGAAGTTAAATATCGTGTTTTGGGTGTCAGTTGCTTGCTGATCCGTGGTTCGGTCTCGCCTGTCTGCATGGCTGAGACTGGCTTCATCAAGCTGAATTTTGATGGTGTAAACCGAGTCTTTCTTGATGACAGCAGGTAGCGGCTTATTCAGTATACCAGCGCTGAAGCGTTTTCCTGCCGCAGCTGTGGGCGTTGATGTTGGATACTCCATGAGCATGGCGTCAGAAGCTTCCAAGTCCGTTTTCAAGGTCAATTGGCTGCCTTTTTGTGACACTTTTTTCGCCTTGTCAGTCGGGATACCTAATTTTGTAGGTTGCGACTTGTGTGATCTCGACGATAGCAGCCTTGGTAGGTAGCGGTTGAAAAAAGGCTTGGTCGAGGGTATACTTGTACAGATAATTCCAAGAAAAAGCTCTAGGCATGACATGAGCCAGTTCATCGAGACATTCCATGTCATGTCCGGTTCTGTGGTCATGACCCAGGTGAAGTACGTGCGAGCTGCTCCCGCAAAGGACGCTAGGAACCCAGCGGCAAATAAGAGGTTGACGATGAGCGTCTGTCTGGAAGAAAGCTTGTTCTTATAGACGATGCGTACCAGTGTCAAAGGAAGAAGAACCACAATGAAATCGGTCACAGTGTTGATAATGCTGGCAGCGAGAAGATGAGCTGCTTCATTGATACAATCTTGCGGCTCTGCTGACAAGGTCCAGTAAAGTGACAACGGTCTGATATGGTGTTAATTAGGGAACGATCATGACGACTTGTAGACTTACCGGCATTGCAACATGTCCACCAGGATGAAGATGACGCAGTTGACGGCGATGACCACCTCCAGAACGATCACGACAAGACTAAACTTCCGAGAAACCTCGTGCGCGATGCGGTATATCAGGGCGAGCATTGATAGCTTGGTAAACGTGGTCGCTAAGTCAAACAGAATGTGACTGGCGAGACCCATTTGAAGAGCTCCCGTAAACTTGTCGACGGGAACGTCCCATATGTGTCGTCCCCAGCCATATCTGTTGATAGAAATCACTCCAACCACAACGAAGCCCGTGGCCGGAAAGAAGGCCAAGATCACGAGGATGTCATCCCACCCAAATCCATTGGTGATCCGTTTTCGGGTGTACGTCCGGATAGCGATGATGGTCGTAGCAATGGCCAGGAGGAGGATGGAAACGATCTCGTTGGTTGGGCCTCTGGTTTCGGGGTTGTCGTAACGCGGTGGTGGCCAACTGAGAATGACTTCTAGCGGCGGGATCCTCATATTGCCGAAGTCCTGGACATTGTGCTGCAGAAAGCTGAAGATCGCCAATTCCGAACACGGTGTGAAATCAAGATGGAAAGGGAGAGGGTGTAGGCCTCCTTATCCTTCCTTCCCAGCAGCAGTGACAGTCCGAGGGAGCGCGGGGACGAATGTCAGACGCCGGGGGGGGGGGGGGGGGGGGGGGGGTCCAAATTCAAAGGAGGGGGGAAAAAACAGTCTTTCAGCGGCGGTGACCGTGCTTGAGCCTAATCAACAGACGGATGCAGTGAGGAAGTGTGTTCAGGATTGTGACATCAAGATGATGATGCGCGCTCTGGTCAATATATCCTTCCAATTCTGGATGACGGCCAGTCAGCCAGCTCAGCCCTGGTTGCGGGGGATGGTAGGAGAAGTTGCCGTTGACTATACATGCCCAAAGTCGCACTGACGACTAGAACTGGGGTCTCTCATACCATCACATATCCACGAGGCAGTGCTGTAAAGGGAATAACGGATGCAACTTCGTGGATTCAACGTCACCTTGGCTAGTTGCATGTCTGTGTGAGGAAATCCGGGCTAGCAGAGCAGACTTCGACGCCTTTCTTCTTTGCGTAAGTCATGGTCTGTGATAGAGTAGCATGGTTTCTCAACGGCGTTAGGAGTGATGGTGTCCGCCCAGCCCTGTCGCTGATTTTGCAGCTTGGTCCGCGTGGCCTGAGAGGAGGCTCAACGCCAGACTAGCGTGTAGTATGTTTGCAGGCCTAGCTAAACAGGGTGCCCGAGGTGGATGACTGGGATCAAATACCGCTAATACGACGGGAGCACGACGTAGCTACCGTCGGACAGCTGCCAAAGTAGCTCTTAGTCTTGCGTGTCGACAGTGTCAGAGCTTCACCCATGATCGCCAGCCTCATGCGCGAAAGGACAGTTATAGGCAGGGCATGCAACAAGCCCCCCATTCAGGCTGCTGCCCCTGTCTGAACCGTTGACTGGCGGTGACACTGCCTGTAAGTACTCTGGTATTGGTGGTTAATGAGGTCAAGATAATGGTGTGTTGGTTGTACCAGGAATTTGGACTTTACATGGAGGAGATATATCTTCCTGGGTGAAGATCAGAAAAATGTTTGTGACTGGGAGAACACGATTGGCGAGTCGATTTCGACGTGTTGGCGTATTTGCAGTTCTCCACTTCCATGGGTCCTAGAGTTGTTTGAACCTTGGCAGGACGCACGGATTTTGGGTTCATGGAAACGCATTGACGGCCGAGCGAGGGGATTGTCAAACCGAACGCGTCTGAGGATGCTGAACACCGAGGTCCCACCTCGATTTTCGACCGTTTGGCTTCGAATTCCTCCATAGCCAGGCTAATTAACCAGGGACGAATCGCTTGGGCTGTTGGTCGAGAGGTGCTTGCCTGCGAATGACCCGCGAAACGGCTGGTCTGGAGTCTTGCCTTGTCAAACTTCCATCCCTATCATGTCGGATCTGGAAATTCCCAGGAGTGATGGCGGTTGAATGCTACACTATCTGACGAACAGTATAAGCCAGGGTAGCCATGATTGAGATGGTGAAGAAACGCGAAGAAGGCCCTGTGTCAACGAATGGCACAGGGTACTCGGTGAGGTGAGGTGAGGTGGTGTTGCTGAGGAGAATTTGGCAGGTAACTGTCACTCGAAGATGCTGCAGCCAATACCTACTGGTCCATTAGGTTTCCACCCGACGTCTGTAACCTACCTCACTGCCCTCAGCTGCAGCATCAACGGCATTGACCTTAGTCATACTCGGGACGACCCTTCCCGCGATCGTATTCTAAGGTAAGGTACTTCACTTCCTCGATTTCAGAGCCGGGTCAGTCATAACCGCTCCAAATCAAGGAATAATCCATGTTGGCTTCTGCACGAGCCGTAGCTAGGCCTTTCAAATGGCTTCACCTGAGTGTTCCATCCTGAAGCCTCACCACTCAAATTACTCTGCTAACATCATGCACACGGCACACACTTGCTATAATGAATTATTTCCGGAGCGAAACTGGCTAAGAGCTGTTTCAACCGACTTCCGAATGTTCGCGTGCCCGCAGGTCGATCCCGATGTTCCTGTCATTTGCGGACGATACCCTGTAAGAACAAACGTCTCCCGCCCCCACTCCCTTTCTCCTCCTCAGCCCCCTTTTATCCACGAGCCCATGAACGCCAACAGCCGCATCTGGACCCTTGCTGGCGAAGATGCGATTGGGCTCTGAGATCAGCCCAGGACTGTCACTCCCACGTGTGTCCGGCCTGCCATTAGCTGCGCCCCTCGGGGTGAGAGGCCCGGCTCCTGAAGTGGTTGGCCCTGATCAGAACGACACACAACATGGGTTCAGCTCTTCCCCTCGGTCCAGTTGTCATCCGGGCTTGAAGATCATGAAATCACTCTACTTGAGTGGACCGAACTTCTACAATGCCCGTGATCTTGTAGTTCAACATGTCTCGGGCGGACTTGCTGTGGATTGCATCGTTTGACATGATGAAACGTGTTGATCACATTTAGTTCCCGCCTCTTAGCCAGACAGTCATATCTCGATTACAGACTTACTCCTTCGGGCGGCCTCGTAAGCAGCCAAGCACTATCATGAGGAATCCATGCTTCAGGCTGCCAGTCTGACATGATCTTTGACGTTAGTCACGGCGGATGGGCTCGAATCTTGACAAGCTTCACTCTGATAGTTGCAGTAATGATATGCAGTGTGCAGATATGACGACTGGCGAGGAAAACCCTTGGTTTTTACCGTGATCGAGCCGTGGTCGAGGAGGGCATTCAACGGCGTAGGTTTCTGATCCGGGTCAGAAGGCTTTACCGAAGCCCGGCACAGTCGTCGGCCTCTCGGAGAGGGCAGGTCGGAAATTGGTTCGATGCCGAGTTTAGGTGTCATATTCTTCGGCAAACTCTGCTATAAGAGACAGATAAGTCCAATAGTATAGATTTCCAGGCTTTTGGTGGGATTCGGAGGTTTTCTCCATGTTATCAAAGTGAACCAACGAAAACGGTCTCTGGAGAAACGGCAATCTATTCAAAAACAGTCATCGAAGAAGCTGATGAGCTGGAATAAGCTGGGGATCATGACCGTGGAGAAACGACGTGATTATGCATATCCGCTACTGTTTCATGAATTGTCTTTGAATTTTTTTTCATGAGATCCCCATTCGGGTCCTGGTAAGTAGAATGTCAAGCGTGGTGGAACTAGAGTGTATCCTATTGGATTCATGAATCAGGCTCAATGCTACACCAAGGAGAGCACTGTTCAAGAAGGCAAACGTCCAAGTTGAGACTTTTCTAACCAGATAAAGAAACATTGAGCCATCATGACTGAGATGAAGTCGAACACGGTCTTCGGCAATGGCCAGAAAATACCGTGTACTTTCTTTTTCCCGGACCGGCTTACCTGGGTCACGAAGCGGACGGGATGCTCAGGCTAAGTCAGCTAAGAGATCTGTGTCCCAAGAGCATGGGTACTGGACGAAAGATGACAGTTACGCGGTCGATCATTTCAAACATTGATTTTCGATTTTTATGACTGGAAGTTTATCAGAAACCGGTGAGAGAGAAAACCTGTTCAGCTCACCGCGTCGCCGCACCACAGGAGGCCTTTCTTATCGAAGAGCTGAGATATGATAACGGTGTATTGCTTTTGACGCCGTGGAAAGGACACAGAGCTCATGACACACGAAGAGGCTTACCAGTGCGTTGGCCCTCGTCTCAGTTCTACTACGCAGTACTGGCCGACTCCTTTGGCATTCTTCTGGGGCCGCAAATGAGGTTGTCCGGCTCCAATATTTTCAAATCGGCCCTATAGTCGCGATCAGCTGTGCCAGAGTGTATTGATCAAAGCTGTTCTAATGCTTCAGGTTAAGATAACCAGAGACGGTACCTTGAGTTTCCTGATAAGTCTCGAAGCTAGTATGCCATATTTGACTGCTGCTCTAATAGTAAACTGTCTCTGCTCACACTGCTCTCTACTGCTGAAGCGGCCGTCTCTCATTGCCGAGGTTTATTGGAATCAAAGATAGCTTAGCCTTTTGATCGGGAGAAACAGGGTTCAGGAGTCAAGATCCTGAGGTCCCTACCCCACGGAAATGCAGCCTTGACGACGACCGGCCACCCGAGAATTTTGTGACAGTTGTAGCTATCCGAACATCCTGTCCTTCACCAAGAATGTTTTCACAGTCCAAGTCGCAAGGATTATCGCGATTCATCCAACAGCTATGAAAGTTCAAAAGTCTTCACAAGAATTTCGGATTCTGTAAGACATAAGCTAATCCCAAACTGGCCGTGAGCTCTTGACTGGCGTTGACCTCAGCTTTGAGGATGAACCAAGACATCCGATTGGGTTGTTAAACAATGGCTCGGCGGCCATGGTGAACGGATGCAACGACTGGCCCGACCGGACATGAAAACTGTTGAGGGGCAGTTGTTGTTGGAGGAGGACGGTCTCAGCCCACGGCGGACAACCGCTCAGGTCACCAGTGAGGTTGAGTGCGGGGCAGCTGCAGGCTCCGGGCCAGACGTGGATCGGAGCCGCTGGGTGCCCCACCAGAACTGCTGATTTTGTGCTGTGAGCGCTGTGAGGTGGCCGTGAAAGCGTGCCATTGCCCCTCCTGCACGTCCTGCGCAAGCCCGAGCCCCTCTCTGCCCCTCCACGAGACAAGCGCAGGGCAGCCCACCTCGCGCTGGAGCTTTTGACGTGACCCAACCCTGAGGTCTTTTCACTGCTACTACGAGCTACCTACAAGCCAAAACCTGTACTGCGTCATTTACATCCAGTCTTGATCCGGTCTTCCTGAACTGAATACTCAGACTCCCTACGCTTCTCATTTCTCCCTAGAATCATCAGATATCCCCAATTGCCCAACATGGCTCGCAAGTTCTTCGTCGGCGGCAACTTCAAGATGTAAGTCTATTTGGTTGGCGGGGTTCACTACCTCTGCAACAGACCTTTCAGAGTCGGAGGGAGGATGGAAGCTTCGGTTCTAGCCAAAAAACAACAAGAAGGACTAACGTGACGCAGGAACGGCTCCGTGTCGGCCATCAAGGAAATTGTCCAGAACCTGAACAACGCCAGCCTCGACCCCAACACTGGTGCGTGCAGACTCCAACCCAGATCCGAATCTCCAAGGAAAACAAAGCAACTGACACGTCATCTGCAGAGGTCGTCATCTCCCCTCCTGCCATCTACCTCCAACTCACCCGCGATCTCCTTCGCAAGGACGTCGAGGTTGCTGCCCAGAACGTCTTTGACAAGCCCAACGGTGCCTTCACTGGCGAGATCTCCGTCTCCCAGCTTAAGGATAGCAACATCAACTGGGTCATCCTCGGTCACTCTGAGCGCCGCACCATCCTGAAGGAGTCCGACGAGCTTGTTGCCTCCAAGACCAAGTACGCCACCGAGAACGGTATTGGCGCCATCTGGTGCTGCGGCGAGTCCCTCGAGGAGCGTGAGGCTGGCACCACTGTCGAAGTCGTCAGCAAGCAGCTGGCCGCTCTCAAGAACGCCATTTCCGACTGGTCCAAGATTGTCATCGCCTACGAGCCCATCTGGGCCATCGGCACCGGCAAGGTTGCTACAACCGAGCAGGCTCAGGAGGTCCACGCCGCCATCCGCTCTTGGCTCGCTAAGAACGTCAGCGACAAGGTTGCCGAGGAGACTCGTATCCTGTACGGCGGCAGTGTCAACGAGAAGAACTGCAAGGAGCTGGCCAAGGAGAAGGACATTGACGGCTTCCTCGTTGGCGGTGCCAGCTTGAAGCCTGGTTGTGAGTACCGACCCATCAAACTTCCCAGTATCAGCACTAACGCAATTACAGTCGTCGACATTGTCAACGCCAAGCAGTAAACTATCAACTAGTAAATATCTGATGATGATGACCGCTAAAAGATGGCCTCATGAGGGCTTCGACAACACAGGAAAGTAGACGGAAGAACAATACCTCGCGTAGCTCCTGAGGCAGTAGAGACTAAAATCAAACTCGTTATACCCTATTATCGCGTACTTTTAATCAAATGGTCGTGAACGTTAAGATCTTTGCATTTGATATGCTTTTGAGTGCGTAAGAGGGCACTCGTTTCCTTCCCTGACTGATGATGTATGGTACAAGCATCGGTGATGCTGTGCTGCTTTCCTTCCTTTGCATTCCATGCCCCGTTTCGTAATTTACATGCTTCCATAACAGATATCGTAGGTGTCCTTTCGTATAAATTTATACAGCCATACCGTTGCCGTGGTAAGGAGACCAGACGCCTCTGACACTGGGGTTGATACTTGTCACTGGCTTGTTGGTCCTCTTCAGCTTCTCTCCGCTAGCGTCACGAAGCAGTTCTGCCTTCTTCAGAATCTCTAGGGGTTCCATGTTTCGTACGCAGACTGACTTCTGGCGACCGTTTATGTAGTGGCCGACAATCATGGGGTGTTTCGAGGGACGGGGAGAGACGGAGAACTCGATCTGAGGGTGGTTCTTGGCAAACTTCGGGAGCTGAGACTTGATGAAGCCACTGAATGAGATGTCAGAAAGCGATCAGAAATATTCCAGCGAGGCAGTTGACGTACTTCATGCCCTTGGAGCTTCCGGCCCAATCGCAGTAGTGAAAGTCCAACTTCTTGCATTGGAGGATGAAGGCGCCGAGGCCATTCTGTTCAGCGTTCAGTGAATGTCACGATCCAGTTGGGAGTGATTGCACAGACCTGGCCCTTGGACACTGTCTTTAATGCCTGGATCGTCATGGTGTCCTGCCTGACATACAGAATCCAATTGCTGATTCGGATCACGAGAAGCTGCCGCTTTCGACCACGAAGCGGGAAATTTCTTAGCGCGAGGTTCTGGAGCTCCGGTACGTGCCTCGCACGATCCACCAAGCGAGTTTCGACGAGCACTCGGATTGGCCGGCTGAACTGCGGGCCTTTTGGATGGAGCCCTGCCAGGCAGGATGTACCACAAACTTTCCCATGCTCGTGTCAATTTCCAATCCGACGCGACGCTTCCTTCACTTCCATCACACTCCGTTTCGCCGCAGCATCGCCAGCTGCACGTCGTTGCGCGCGTCTTATCGGAGCGAGTAGGCACATACGACCCTGGAATTCTGACGACAAACACTCCTCGCGATGACGGACAAGCTCCCTCCCAATCTCCTGGCGCTCTTCGCGCCGCGCCCGCCCTTGCGATGGGTTGCGCCTCCCGACCATGCGCCCGAGAAGCGCAAGACGCTGCCCGTTTCTGGCGTCGCCGAATATCTCCCCGCTCTCCAGGTCTACAAGGAGACCGACGATTACAAGCCAACGGAGAGCTGGCTGCAAATGCGGGACCGGAAGAAGCTCGAGAAGCAGGCTGCAGTTGAGAAGCTGAAGACGGAGGGGCCGAAGAACTGTTGGTCCCCCACATACCTTTCGCCTCAGAACCTTGTGCTGACATCCTTTTCCTCTTCCACAGTCAAACCCCATGAAGATTCCAATATCAGAGGCGATGCTTTCAAGACATTGATCGTTGCGCGACTCTCATACGAGGCCAACGAACAGGATCTCGAGAGGGAATTTGGTCGATTCGGCCCCATTGAGCGCGTATGCTTACCCTCCCGCCCCCTTGTATCTATTTATCATGATATTCAACCAGACTAACCTCTCCATAGATTCGCATCATCACTGACACTCATGCTCATGAGAAGCCCAGAAAGAAGAAGAAGCCTCACCGTGGATACGCATTCGTCGTATTCGAACGAGAGAAAGATATGAGAGGTAATACCGTCAAACCCCTTTTGATGAGACTTGGCCTGCCAGCCAGCCCCTTTCCTCCAGGCTTGTGGCCCTCAAGCTTGCCCTTGCCCAGTTTTGCACATCGAGAATTGCGGCCCTCAAGCTTGCCCATCTCAAAATCTTGTTTTTCTTTTCATCTAATCCACGACGCAAAGGTATGATATTGGTAAGGTTTGACTGACACAAGCGCCTTGGCGCACTGGTGAGTAGCTGCTCTAGATGCCTGCGATGGTATCCGAATCAAGGACCGACGTATCAAGGTAGACGTCGAACGAGGCCGTACCGTGAAGGGCTGGTTGCCTCGACGCCTCGGTGGCGGCCTTGGAGGCCGCGGATACACCAAGGCCCTACCCGCCAGACCCATGGGCGGACCCGGGGGTGGTGGCGGCGGCGGCGGCTTCGGCGGTGGTTTCCGTGGAGGATTCCGCGGCGGATTCGAGGGAGGACGCGGCCGTGGTGGCTTTAGAGGAGGCTTTGGCGGTCGCGGAGGATTCCGTGGCGGCGGCGACTTCGGCAACCGTGGCGGTGACCGCGGCGGACCTAACGGGTACGGCGCTCCCAGGGATGCTCCTTCAGGACCTGGTCGTGGCTTTGGAGGCGATCGCAGCGTCGGAGGCGGTGGGTATGACCGTGGTGGCGGCCGCTCATTTGACGACAGATCTGGCGGTGGCCGTTACGGCGGCGACCGCTATGGCGACCGTGACAGGGACCGCGACCGTGATGGAGGCCGAAGAACCGGAAGCAACATGGAACCGATCAGACCCAGAGGAGAAGGTGGGTATCGCGGTGACCGAGGCGACAGAGACCGCGGAGACCGAGACAGAGATCGCGACAGCCACAGGGACAGGGACTATGACCGACCTCGCGACGATGACAACAGGAAACGAGGTTACGACGGCGGCTACGAGGATCCCAGGAAGTTGCGTCGTTACTGACGAGACACTTGGTGTCTTGCGGTGGGTGACAACTCGCTCGTCTCATGTTTCAGTCTCTTTTCTTCTTCCCTTTCTCCATCGAGGGTAAGCAGAAGGCGTCAAGCGCTGAAGGTCTTCTTCGTCTCCGGGTTATAAGGAATCGACATCAACGGCATCAAGTTGCAAGTCACTCTTCAGGCAAAACACTCTCACTGTCCAATACCCAACCCATGTCAACCTGCCGCGGCACTTCGTTGAAGGTAATCCTTTTCGCATGTCATGACTGCAAAATCGGACCGAAATCAAGGCGACCAGTTCGCCTCGCAAAAGCTTCGTGATAGTTCACCGACGCTGCAGGTAAGGTCAGAGGTAAGGGACTTCGTGCCTACTGACCTGGAGCTTAGCATGGAGCACAATGGATCATAAAGAAAAACAAGGATAGGGCAATCCTGCATGTACCGCGTTATAATTACTGTACGAATAGGTGAGGATCTCTCGTTTCCCCAAATAGATAGGTCGTACGTAGCTTTTGCCTTTTGCATGTTTGAGTACGTTTTCTATCGTCGCAGAGTTGGCGTACACGTCTTTCAAAAAAGTAATACGCGCATCAGAGAAGGAAAAAAAGGAAAAAAGAAGAGGTCCTCTGGTGACGAGGAAATAAACCTAAGTGTGAAAAAAAATGCCTGACCTAGTCGAACCGCCCGAACGCCGTATGATTCTTTTTGTTGTCCACCCCTTGAAATCCATGATGGTATCGGCCTACATGAAGAAGCAATCATCAAGTCTAGAAGCTTTTGTGTGTTTTTTTTGTTTCAGAGTTCATCCGATTTCCGTCCCAAGCGAAAAGATTTAGTCGCTCTCGTTGACGCCGTCCATGGCGTTGGGATTCACCTCGGTCACCTCGCCTGAAGCAGCGCTCCAGTATCTGCGGCCCAGAAAAAGTCAGCGCACCATTGGTCACTAAGGATTAAGAGGCGAGAGAGAGAGAGAGAGAGAGAGAGAGAGACATACGCCATGACCTGGACTTTGAACTCGCTCAGACAGATGCCGAAAAGCTTCAACAACCTCGTCTGCCGACTGTCCAGCACGTCGCCCTCCTTGCAGACGGTGTAGCCCTCGCCGGAGGAGCCGTCGGCGTCGCCGAGGCACACGCGGCCCTTGATCATGCGGGTGGGCATGCCGAGGCGGCGCAGCTCGGGCTCGATGCTGTGCTCCATGGGCACGTCGTGCTCGGCGGGAACCTCGCCGCCGGTAGCGTAGACGACGCCCGGGGGGATGACGAAGTCGCGGGTGGCGACGGTGCCGGCGCGCGCGAAGTCTACGGGGGAGACGCCCTCGAAGTAGTCGAGGACGGATTTCGGGTCGCGGTTGGTGAAGAGCAGGCCGACGGTGCCCGAGAGGAAGGCGGACAGCCGGTCGATGCCGTCGGCGACGGCGGAGGAGGGGTCCTGGCCCAGGGCCTTGGCCATGAGTTTTGTCTTGCCGAAGAAGAGTCTGTAAAAAGTTTCGCAGGATTTGGGATCAGCACGGCCTTCTTTCTATGTGTTTTCCTGTCGCGTTCAAACGTCCAGGGCAGGGAATCGAACTATACCTGCAGTCCTTGAGCTCGTGGCGGACCTCCTTGAGGTAGTTGTTGCGCATGTTGTTGACGGCGAAGACGAAGCAGTGCTGGTACTCGGGGACGGTCTCGCGGATGTTGGCGAAGAGCTTGTCCTTGTTCTCGCGCGTCTTCTTGTCGACCTGGGTCAGGTTCACGAGTCTGTTGCGCTTAGACTTGGGCATCTTGGCGGTTGTTTTCCTTTATTTTATTTCTGGGTCTTTGGTTCTTTCTTCCGGAGGGTTTATACGAAAGTCGAGTACGAAACAACTGGGGAATTGGCGACTTTGATTCAGTAGTCGTCGAGTGGAGTGAGAAATCCGGTCGAGGGTGGGATTTACACACAGAAAAAGCTCGTCGATTTTCTTCTGGGTAAGGATTTCGCGCCGACCGCCTTTGGCACAAATTTCTGGGCTGGCTGGAAATTTTGGCGTACGGGCGTGCAGAACAGGAACCGCCGCAACTTTTTTCGAACCCCGCAATGCGCTAGGTCCAATGATTTTCCGCAGGGACCGACCAGTTTCTGCGGGTCAGGTCCTTACCGAAGCCTCACCGACACACGGACAATATGAGACCGACTGGACCAAATGCTGATGTTGAACGCCCGTTTACCCCGTAGTTATCCGCATACTCATTTTTATTTATGTACAACGGCTCTCTTAGCCATGTAATCTACATGTGCTCATGGCCTGGCTGCACCTCAAGTGTGTAGGTCTAATGCACAAAGGAGGCTCCCCTCGTCTATGCCAAGTACGTGTAAGTGTTGCCCTCGCGCTCCAAGTAGTCCTTGTCAATCAAGCTATTAGCTAGTTAGTATTGTTTCTTGGTCTCACGGTGGATCGACTTACTTCTCGACCTCCTTCTTGATCTGCGCCGCATCAACAGCGCCGCGATTCTTGGTCAGGTTGATGACCTCGGCCACCAACTCGCCATGACTCATCTCCTTGCGGCTCTTCATGATTCGGACAATGGCGGCTTGTGTCTCGAATCTCCTGTCCTGCGCAATGCGCTCATGGGTCGCCTTGTTCTCGTCCTTGGTCTCCTTGAGCTGGATCTGATTGATCTTGACGCGGATTTTGGGATCTGTGAACGCCTTGTTGATCGTGAAGGTGTCATTGGGGTTGATGTCTTTGCCTTTCGGGTGTTTGGAGAGTACCCGGACTTTTCCGCAGGCAAGAGATTGCAGCGTCCGCTTCAGTTCGTCCCCTTGGAGGTTCGTCGAGTTGGCAATCTGCTCATAAGCAAGGAAGCCCTCTAGCCCGACCTCATTGAACAGAACGAGAACGAGGGCTTGGTATGCGCTGACCAGCAGCTCCTTCGTGCCCTTAGGGAACTTGGCTTTGACCGTACAATGTGCCAAAGCGTGCTTCCAGTTCAGGAGTCTGCCGGTGTGCTTGTTCTTGTAGTACTGGTCAAAACGCTCGATCTGCTTCGCAACGTCATCGGGTAGGTTGACCCTGACATCGGGATACGTCGGCCATGCCGCCTGAGATAGTATCATGACTGATAGGTCTATCGGGGCCTTTTCCACGCCAGTGCCTTCAGACCAATGCTTGTAACCCTCCATTTCCTCCTTAGCCACCTCGACATCCTTGAACATTTGCTCAAGGTTGTGAGTAAAGTTACTACCGCACTCCTCTCTCAGCTTGCGCAACATGTTTCTCTCGGCATCCTGGCTGGCACTCCTGCCCATGAGAAGGCGTCGAGCCAGATCCTTCTTGTAGAACGCCTCAAAGGCATCCTTGCCTTCGATGAAGCGGAACAGCTCTAAAGCTTGGTCCAGTTGACGGTCAAGCTCTGCATCTTCGTCACCGGTGCTGGCATGGCCGCTTTGCTCTGCCGCGGCGCGATCCTTATTATCTGATAGCAACGCCTTGGGGAGAGCCTTCAGGCCGCCTCGTAGTAGCATGTCGACATATTTTGCGATCATCTCTCCGACCTTGGACGTACCCGCGCTCCATGTCGATGCGATGGATCGATCATTCATGAAGTCGCCGAATGCATTTCTAAGCTCATTCACGAAGTCCGCGTCGCCTCCGTAGGAATCGCGGACGATGAGACTCAAGGCCCTCTTGAACTCAAGCAATCTGCGGACCATTTCGTCGCCGTGCTCCTTGTCAGCAACAATGGCCGAGCCGGTCTGGCGTATATATGCGCTCCACGGCTCCTTGAGCTTCTTCTGGATTCCTGACAAACGCAGCAAATCGTACAGCGCCTTCAACGACTCCACTTCGTTCTCGCCTAGTAGCTTCGACAGACTCTCTCCATTCAAAAGCTTTTCGGAGTAATTGTTGATCAATATGCTGTGAGCAGCGTCGAGTAACTGCTTCTTCGTCGTTGAGTCTAGGTTATATTCGTTACACCGATAGTCCTCCCTCTTCAACAGCCTTTCGCACGCAAGGATGTAGTCTTTCAGGCTTGATGAGCTCCGTTCCTCTGCAAAATCTTGGAAGTATTCCGCTGAAAGGTCTATGAACCGGGGCTCAAAGAGCTTCGTGTAATTGTTGAAAACGTGGAGCATCATGACCGAGTCCTTGAGCAGCGCGGCGTCAAATCGTTCGTCTCCAGTGCGATCGTATGATATCAAGTCGTACATGCCTCGCAAGGCCCTTCCGCCAGTTGACCCCGCGTCCTCCCTGGATGAGAAAGTCATCCTTCTGAAGTGGGCAATCGTCATATCATTAATCGAGGGGTAATTTTTGTTCTTTAGCAGAAATGTGCGATCGAGATAGCTGAATGTGGACCGTATAGTCATCTACCAGCGTTAATGTTAGCGGTCTCTTCAGACTCTTGAATAGCCACTGGACTCACGATCTGACTGTTCCAGATTCGCCAATGCTTGTGAACACTCCGGAGCATGTCCACGTTCGCGGTACCGCCTTGTGCCTTGATCGAGCGCAGCACACTGGTGGTGAGGTGCTCATCGCACTTCTTACGCAAACTCTCGTAAAGCTGCAAGTCATTCTCGCTGCCACGCCTGCAGATATCTTCCACCGCCCGGTATAGTCTCTCCAATGGCAATTGCGGTTTGCGACCGTTGAAGATGTCTTGTAACGCATCAAAAAGCTCCTGCTCGGTCCTCTTGTAGTACTGGTCCAGCTGCTCGCTCTTCGCCGTCTGTCTCAGGTTCTTGATGACCAACTTCTTCGCGCCGTTGTAGGGTCGGAACGAGTTGGACGCGGTGAGGTCGATGACCTCGGGGAGCTTGCCCTTCATTTTGGTCGACATGTTGGAACTGGAAGGGTCCTCGATGCCAAATCTGAAGCGCTTCGGACTCGGTCTGTTGGGCGATTGCTGCTGCTGCGGGGCGACAGAGCTAGAGTACGAAACGTCCGAGTCCGCGCGGGGTCGTCGTCGCTGCGTGCTGTTCGTGTCTGCAGTAGACCCTAATCCGCCAGTCCTTCCCGTCGCCCGTGATGGCAGAGCTCCCTCAACTGCTGGGGGCGAGTTCGACGGCATGGACCGTATGGTCCGCTGCAACAACTTCTCTCTAAGCTGTTGCGGATCTTCGTTGCTTTTTCTGTGAAATAGAGGCTGGGGCGGAGATGGCAATCACATTGGTCCGGAATGTCTTGCTTTTCAAAAGCGTCGGGTTTGGCGTGAAAAAAGACGAGTCCTCAGGTGGTTGCAGGACGACTGGCTGTGGAGGCGTCAGGTTGGATTCCAAAAGAGATAATACGGCGGTTGTCGTGGGAGACTTGACGCGGATTTAACCTCGGAGCTATGCATCCCAGCTTCATTATCAAATCACCATCCCGTCGTTCGCATCATCCATTTAAGAAGATACGTCTCTTATCGCGCTGACTGGGATTAGATCCCACTAGTCCCATATTCTCAAGGTAGCAGCTCGGTTATCCTGTTATTCCGCTAAACGCATACACTTTGTTTGCTTAATGTAACATTCTAACTACTACTATTTCACATAATGCAATAAAGATTAAAGAATTTTAAGCTTATAATTTACTAAGTAAAGTAGATTATAGAGGCACTTTAACTATTTAGATTAATATTTATAGTATTAGATCTATATTCTAATATATATATATATATATAGTAGTTACTACTATAGAGGGGTTTGGTAATAGTAGGTGATCGGCTTTTTACTATGCATAGACTTCTAACTCGGCATTATAAGAGACATACTTTTTATCCAGTATCTGGATAGTCGACGTCGAATCCATCCGACGTTGGGAAATTTTGATGGGAACCGAGACAGCTTCCTATAGTGGCCGGTTCTCCGTGACCTGTCCCAGCACGCCTGACTTTGATAAAACCATAACTAACAGTTATCAGGGCTCCATTGGCCATGGGGACGATTTGATTGACCAGATTACTCGTTTAGCCGAGTCAACTCATGTGCTCATGATGGTTTCTCGAAGCGAGAAACGGGTCAACTATAACCTCGTAAGTTGAGGGATCGCAGCAGTAACCCTTTCCCAGGTTGTTCACTTCCAGATAAACTACTACAAAGTTGCTGACCAATAACACCGATTGTAAGTATGAAAAAATTGTTGTTTTCCTAGACCGTGAATCCTTATCCCATGAACGTAAGGGAGCTGACTACATGTAACAAACGCCTACTTGACAATGATCCATTCATAGCGTGCGAGCCCGTAGGCAATGCTTCGCTTACACCAAGCCACAGAATCGAACAACTCCGTACATCATGATTCAGAGATATGCCTCCCTATGATAATTTCAAGGTGAACCATTTGCAAAGACAAAGAGTTCTTCTACACCTCTTATTTACTCTTCCAAACCCTGAACGAATGCATCATCATGTCCAAGTACCCCGGACTTCCCAAACACCTATCCATATCATCATGTTCGATACTCGAATGTTGTCATAACTACCGAGACTCTTCGGCTTGGGTTTGCGGTTGAGCTGATTGTGATTCTGAGGCCTGAGTGGTTTCTGGTTGAGGAGCTTGAGGCATGGGCTGAGACTGGGCTGGTTGCGACTGTGACTCCAACTGCGTCTGCGCTGACGCTGTTGCAGGTTGCGGCTGAGCCACTGGTGCTTGAGGCGGCGATGAGGGCAAGGCCGGGTGCTGCACTTTCTCCTCCGGCTCTCTTCGAATATCCAAGCTCTTGCCTCTACCCGACATTATGCTCGAGCCGCCTAGCGAGGACTGCCTGTCGGCTGGGGGTGATTTGTTTCGCCTTTGCTCGGCACTCTCCTTGGCCTCTCGGTACTTGTTCCTAATCCAACCGATCGGACCCTTGGATTCATCTTTGCCATCCTTGTCTCTGCCGGACTCATGGGTGTCTGAGCCATGAATTCCTTGCTCGGAGCTTTCACCGGTGAAGCTTTTGCGTGGTCTATACCCACTACTACCAATCGATGTTACGCTGACATCGGCATTGTCGTTGGATCCGAATGCCATGCGGGGCGACGTTACCGTCTGATGGCCGTCGTTCTTCTGGCGGGATAACCTCCATCTCCTCTTCTTCTCCTTGTCTTGATCTATCGCTTCCGCCGACGTCGTCATAATAGACTCTTCAGTCTGATCAATGTCAGAACCTTCGTTAAATGATGAGTGAAGGGACGTGGGTGGCGATTTCTTCGCCTTGAGTGTTTGTTCTGGGTGCAAGTTGGTGGTTGAAGGGACTTGAGAAGCACGCGGAGTGGGTTCCGAGGGTGTATCACCGGCATTTGGCTTTTCTCTGATGGGAAGGGTATCATGCTCAGGGATTGGACCGCCCACCTGCTCCAAGGGATTTGGGGCCTCAAAGCTGGGCGAAACGGCGGCAGAGTGCGTACCTGGCAAAGAGGCGGCGGAGCTTTGCGCGCTAGGGTTCAAGCTTCCGGGTATCCGCTTCTTCTTGAGCTTATTGGGTTGTCTCTTCTCGCCCTCTCCGGTTGGAGATCTTTGAAAAATACTGGGGAGCGTCCTTTCCTTGACAGGTGTCGTGGCCTCATTCGGATCAAGTAACCTCTCAGAACTCCTCCCCGCTGTTCCAGGAGCATTGGGGGCCAAAGTGGACGTGCCGACCGCAGCGGGCACTGGCGAAATGGTCGACGCTGAAGGAGACTGGTCGGGTACCTCAGCGAGCTCCTCTGTCGTGGATGGAATCATGGGCTCTCTTGAAGATGATCCCGGGATGGGCGATGCGTCGCGTCTGAATCTCCCGCCTTGGAGAGCAGGGGATCTCTTAGAAGGAACTGTGTTGCTTCTGCCGAGACCGCTGTTGGGGGTCGGGGCGAGAGCGGGGCTGTTTGGCGTTGTTGCACCATCGTGATGTGAGTGTCGCGAGGACGTCGATCGGTTCCTTCGAAGCATCCCGTCTTTCCTAACGCTCTCGGCGCCCGCGCTCGCATTGGAAGCAGACCGACCCAGACCTGACTTCCTATTCGGGTTGGGGGTCACTGGTCCACCCACGGGTGGGGGCGTACCCTTCTCAATCAGCTGCTTCGTCTTCTCATCAGTGGCCGTGCCTTGCATGCCGATCAAAAAGTGATCCTGGTTCTCAATCAGGAAAATGAGAACATGCTGGTTAAGGCGATATTCCTCCGGGGCCATTGCATGCTGGGGGTGGGAAAGCATTCCGGGCTGGAAGATGGCAGCAAGATTCTGAGAATTCATCCTGTTCTCCTCCGACTTAGCAGCGAAGACGGCCAGCAGATCCAGGATGTAAAGAAGCAGTTGGCGGTTCAGTGGCGGCAGTTCTGTGATGAGCTTCTGATACTTGGCGATCGCCGCCTGCTCGTCAAAGTTCTCGATGAACTGGGGACCCTCAGCATCGCCGACCGCTTGCCTCGTAGCGCCGCGCAAAGGTTCCCTAAACTTTTCGTACAGATCCAACGGCACAACAGGCTCAGGAAGATCGTTGAGGTATCGTCGAAGGACGTTGGCTGCGTCGTGAACGGTGTAATTGTCCCACACCAAGCCCTTACCGTAGCGATCGGGGGAGTCAAAAATCTGTTTCAGTTCCTTGATCCGCTTCTCGGAACCACTCAGGCGGAAAATGCCCTCCACTGTCGTTGCTGTAGTAATTGTGAGCTCAGAGACATACGATGCAGGCTATGCGCACTCACCCTTCTCCTTCAAGAAAACGCCGCACTTGGCGACAACAATCGGTACGTAGCCATAGATGTAACTCTTTCCGTTCTCATCAACGAGCGATATCGCAACATTGGCGTAGGTGATACTCTGGCGAAGGGGAACGCCAAAAATGCCGTGGGGTCGATTTTCTGCTGCGAACTGTTTAGCTTTTGAGGTAGAGGAGGGAGTCATAGCTGCGCGGATCCGCTTGGCACACAAGTGCACAGGCTGGTTGATGGACAGGGACATCCTGTTCATCGCGCCTGCCAAGCTGCTACTTGTGGTGTTGGGAGTCGTCGCATCACTTGAAGCAACAAATCTGGGAGGGAGATGGTTGACAGGCTCAATCATGTACGCATCCTGTAGAAACAGGATATGACTGAGCGGGATAGACGAGGTATCCATCTTGTCCTCGACATCTTCGCCAAAGAGGGGCTGGGCTGGGGGCGGGAGTTGCGACTCGAAAGTAGAAGGGTGTCTACCATGATGTTCCTGGTGTTTTGAGGGCATCTTGAAGCCCTTCCACCACGATTTCAGATCTCTCTTGTTTGGGGTCGAAGGTCCGGCGGTCGCGGTCGAGGTGCTCGAAGGCTGGAAAGCCTGGTTTGGGGCGGCGGCGGCGGCGGACGTCATCGCAATGACGGGGCGCAGGTGGTAGGAGCTCGATTGCCGTCTTACAGCAGTGTCCAGATGGCGGTCGTAGTAAATGTAGATGGAGGAAGGGCGTCTGACGACCAGAAATGAACGACGGTTTGAAATCCAGTGGTCGGGGATAGAGTCGGTGCAGCCAGTCTCGTCCTGAGATCTAGTCGGTCGGTTCGCCTGGTTGCTTGGTGGTGTTTTGCACTCGGTTAGGTTGCTGCGAAGGTATTGGGTGTGAAGATGCGCTATGATGGGATGCGACGCGCAGGCGTTAATTCGGCGTAGGGTTATAATTTTTTTTTTTGGTTTTTTTGGGGGGGCGCGAATGTTCCTTTGTAGAACGGAGCGCTCCAGGGATTTCCACCTTTCGAACTTTCTACCTTCGCGTTGTTGGTGTCATGGAGGAAGTTCTGACGGTAGGCAGGACGAAGGGGGAAAGCGAATGACGAAAGAGCGTCTGCGAAGAAGGAGAGCAGGTACCGGTAGTAGTCCAGGTGATTTTGGGCAGCGCTGGCCAAAGGCAGTAAGTGGCAGGCGACGATGATGCGGAGCTGGTGGTAATGGGGGGTACGGCGGGTGTCGGTAAGACAAGAGCTGTGCGTTAGTGGGATTTTAACGACAGACGATGATGAAAGTAAGTGACGTTTCCGATTGACGCGAGCGATGGGACAGCTTTGGAGTCCTCGTGAGAAAGAATTGTCCGCACAAACAGCGAGGAAGAGCGATGCAATGTTTCTGTGAGAAAGTTTGAGGCGAGGTCGTGGAGGAAAAGAGTGAAAGCGAAGAGTACCGTATGGTAAGGTAAGCGAGCGGGAAGGTGTGAGTAAGGTGAGGTACCATAGAAGGCAGACAGACAGACGAGACGAGGTCGAAGTGCCGGTGCTCGTGCTGGCGCAGGCTCGTTGCTGGTTGCTGGTACAATTGCAATGCAATCCAATAGCCAAAGCCAATGCCGCCAATGCAGGGCAGAGTAGGAGGTCCAGGTCCAGGTCAGGGTCAAGGTCCAGGCCGGGCGCAAGTGCGTGTGTGCGTAAGGTAATTAAGGCAAGGCAAAGTTCGGGTAAGGTGCCTGATGAGGTCTGGGGATTTGCCAGGTGCCAGGTGCTTCGCAGCAATGACAAGGCAATGCGATTGTGTGGTAAAATGAGGTGGTGTGCAGGATGCGCTATGGATGAGCCGAGCTGGGCGAGTTGTCGTCAGTAGTGCTGAGTCCAGACTTTTTTTTTTTGTCTTTTGTTTTTTCCCTTGTTTCTCCGTTTCTTTATTTCTGTTTTATTAAACCAAGCCTATCTAGTATAGTCCAGCAATGATCTTCCATCTCTGCAGGAACCAGAACTAAAGCAGCTATGAGTACTCTGTTTAGGTAAGTGTCTTATCCCATTGCATGCTAGGTGCCTAGTTACCTTAGTTGGGATGTTGCAATAACAAGCAGTTCACCTACTACCTACCTTAAGGTACTGAAGGAGGAAGTAAGGCAAATTGTGCAATGAGGTAGGTACTGGGACCATCCAGTTTCCCGTCTGTTGTTTGCTTGATCAATCTCATGCACTGTCCTGCCATGGAAATGTGTCTGTACCTACCTGCACCGACGCCCTATTTCATAGTGCCAGACGGGACACTGATACAGAGTCATCTCATCCAGCGGCACCGGGCAGATGGGATGTCGAGCCGCAGAAAGAGAGCAGTGCCTCCGCCCAGACCACCAAACCCATCACCAAGATCACAGAGGCGACTGTACGCAGTAGCCGCAGACAACACGGGACAGATGACCTCAAGAGTCTTCAAAATACATAGTACCTTGCCTTGACAAGGTCAGCGCAAGTCAGGTGGTCTGGTAGGGCAACCCCAGCGACCCCGACGAGGGCGAAAACGAGGACGAGCATGAGGGGTGGACGAGATACCGATCCAATCCCGATGGTTCGCTGTGGAAATGCGTACCGAATCCCCATCCCAGGTTTTCCAAGACTCCAATTCAACTATCTAAACGATGATTCCCACTCTCAGGGCCTTCGGTACCGCAGCAAGGAACACTGTGGTCTCTTGCCCTTATCCCGGGAGAGCCAGGGCACGGGACAGGGCAAGCCTGGCTACCGAGGGAACTTGAAAGACGAGGAAGAACCTCCCACACTCTCTTTCAGTTGTTCTTCTGTTCGCCTGCGGACTCTTCTTCCTGCGTCAAGAATCAAAAGTATTCGTAGGTAGTAGCTTCCTATTGTGAGGAGACTGGATACCTTCTTACCTTACGCTCTTAGCTTTCAGGGAACGGAACGGAGAGTGGGAGTGGTTATGGTTTCGAAACTAGCAGTTTACCCATTTTACCGCGAGTCCAAGAGCCCAGAAGCCTAGGGAAGGCAGGAGCCCAGACCCCTCCCGAAGTGACACGGGTGGGGAGAGCGACGAGTCTCGACTCTAATGCTGCAGCAAAAAGGGTGTGCTACTGCTGCGCAGTTACGTGGGACGTGGGACGCCGGATTGTGTGTTGCTGAGCGGATGTTGCTGCGGAATCGCCGCCTGTCACTGGCTATGCGCCCTGGTCACTGCCGGCCCTTGGGCGGTCTGCGGAACGCAACAGGGCAGTGGACTGCCCTGTGAGAAGTGGGGAGGGGGGCGGGCATGCTGAGAAGTATTCCACAGCGCTAAAGTACGTAGCCTTAGACGTTTGACGGGACTCGGCGAAGTTATCGACACACGGTGGTAAGCGGAGACGGCACCCCGATTGTGCCAAACACGACTGGAGCTCATTGTCAACACCTTACCTAAGGCATCTAGGTACCTTAAGGTAAGGTAAGGTACCTCACCTTAGCTCCTTCGATACCTTACCGTAGACCGTAGTAGATTCCTTCCTCACTCGACGGACGTGGACTGGCACCTCCCCTGGGCCTGCTGGTGCTTGATCATTTTGGCTTTGTGGGTCGGCGCCAGGAAGGATCAAATGGGAGCGGCCTGGGCCACCTGGGTTCTGGGGGAAGTCAGAACAGGGAAGGAGCCTAATGAAGAAAAAGACAGGAATGAGTGGCCCTGTCGCCGCTAGAGGTACCTACCTAGGTAAAGTACTTTAGTAGACGTGGGGCTGCTTTCTGAATCAATGGACAATTTTAGGTACCTTACCTACTTTATAGAGAGCGAAAAAGACTTTCTAATGCTACCTACAATAGGGGCCCTGAAAGTTTCAAAAAACAGGACATCCCCACTGCCCCAGGATTTGCCCGATTGAGCTCTTCAGTTCGGAGATTGTTAGTGTCTTACCCTTGATAACCCTCCAATACTGGCAAGGGCAAAGTCTCACGCTAACGAACTTGTAGGGGGTATATAATAGTATATCCATCACCATCACGGGCAGAGATTTCAAGCGGCACGGCAAGGAAACAGCTTAAAGGTGTGGCCACTCTGGGAGGCTCAATTGTCTTTTAGAGGCAAGTGCGGATATTAGGTACTGTCGAGTCGTGGCCTGCTGACAGCTGTTGTGCCAGCATCTTACTATCGCTCTCTCCAGATGAATCTGAGGAGATCGTGTTCGCACCGCGTCATCAACGTAAGCACAACTCACCGACCGACCTACCATAAGGCCTTAAGCCTACCTAGGTAAGCCTGGGTAATTGTACTATTGCATCGCTTGCCGCTGTTCCCGCCGTGCGTTGAGTGCTTACCTACCGCACCTAAGGTAGCCGGATGTGCATTCCTGCAGATTACAATTGCGACCACGCCTGCACGACGTCCAGAGTCCGATGCCCACAAGGCCCCTCTTCCCCTCTTCATCCTGACTCCCAACGACTTGCCCGCTGTTGTCGAAAGTCTCACGAGTCAAGTCCGAGCTCACGGCCGACAGAGCAGGTGGCTGAAAATGGCTCATCCATGGTTGGCTGCCCGTTGGTAAAGAGGCTGGAGCTGAGATGCCCCAACTTCAATCATAATAAACAAATTTAATCAGCAAAACAAACACGGACGCAAGGAGCAACCTCCCGTCATTGTTCTGTGGTCTGCAGACCATTGAAAACATTGCAGGCCAAGCGGCGGATTGGGAAGCCCATGGAAATTAGACCCGTCTGTTCTCAATGCTTGTTGGAGTCTTGCACCTCGTTTGGTCATCGCTATCGCTGCCGAGATGAGAATGGAACAGCAGCTAATGCCTCAAGGTACCTGCATTGGCATCTGCCTGTCTCGGCCAATCCAACGGCAACTGACAGACGCACCCCGGGCCTTCGTTCCTTCTCAATTAATTACTTCCTTTGCATTAGGTTGATTGCAGCCGCCGGGGAAAATAGAAAAAAAGAACTTCCAGGACGAAATGGCACGCGACTTCAGTACCATCACGCCAGTACGCAATTTCCGAGTTACACTGTTGTTCTCCAACGTCAAGAATGTTCGCTTGTGACCACAGCCGCATCATGCAATAGTGTAATAATGCCTGCGTTTCCCCATCCAACGACGACATTCCTCCTACATCATCAATGACACCGATTCAGCGCTAGCCAAACACCCTCCTCACTGTCTCGTCTACACAGCCAGCCGTCTCGTCAATCGGCTTACGACTGAACTGATCAACAAGATTCCTTTGTTCGACCTCCGCTATCTCGGACTTTGAGTCGGTTCCCGTTGTGTTCCATTCCGTTCGCTCTGGCGCAACCTGCTTCCGGCCTGTGGGCCCGTCCGCCGCCCGTCAAACACAAATCTCTGGCCTGCCTTGCCTTTGCCCAGCAAAGCAGGGCAATGCTTTTGTCGTCGCATCACTACATCATTTCTTTCTCTCTCTGGGTTCGTCCTTCGCATGATGAGGAGCTTCTCGACCTCAGGTCACAGTCTCCTTCCTGGTCCAGCCCGAGCCCCGACCCCTGAACGGGTAAAGGCCGCTGTCGATCCCTGGAACAGCGCCATGCTTCGCAACCAGAATTCAACCGACTTCGTCGACCTTCTGAGCAGGGGCGCTGCAAATGCAGCCACGCTCGACAGCAAGTCTGCGCAAGGCACTCAGCGCAATACGGCGTTATCATGGGGCAGAGATTCAGACGCCCAAGTCAAGACCAGAATCGTGCGGAGTATCCGTACTTTGCTCTCAACTTCAGAATCTTGGCGTGCTACCAAACACCCGCATGTACCTCTCTGGTGCAAAACGACATCAAGGATAACACTCTTTACCTCCGACGTCCTTCCCTTCGGGCCTGTCCGAGGCTGTACTGTCTCTCCCCATACTTCCACAAGGAAGCCAGTACTCGCCCATCTGGGATCAAAAAAATGCCAGACAAGCCCTCGGCTCGCCGGTCATCCAAGACAAAATGGTCAGATACCATGCCACATTCAAGCATCAGCCTGCTGTGCTCATATGCGCTGAGTAGAGTCTAGCCTGCTAGACCCAGGCTTGCTCTTTTGGTCTGCAGTCCCAAACTGTTCGCCGCGGACTAATCGGCCAAAGTGCCTAATCACTTCAACTGGTCTGACAGCTTCGCCAGCCGACTCCCTAGAGCCCCTGTTGCTACGTCCGCAAACCAAATGAGGACCGAAAAGCAATGAATATTCATTCGGACACTCGAAAACAAGCGTGAGTCACTGCTCGATAATTGACCTCAGGGACGCGGAGACGCTGCACAACCCAATGACCATGCCAATCCAACCCAGACGACCTCTACAAACAAAGCCCAGATGCTGGATCTTGCCGAACATCGGTCCAACCACCAATCTAGTTTTCCACATCCATCTTCAGAGACCGGCGGGTCTAACTCTAGTGGTTCCCTGATACCCCGTCAAGACTTACCGCATGGCGGTAGTCCGCGGCCGTGAAAGAAGTGTGAGCTTCTATCCCCACAGCTGCCCAATGACGTCGTGCACCTTCGACTTCGACAACGATACCACCGTCTCCGCCAAGTTTATGTCAACGGCCTCCAGGCCTCGAAAGAGCTTGCTGTCCCGACGCTCTTTCCGGCTTCTGTCAGCTCCCGCCCTCCCGTCCAATGTTGGAGACCACGCCACAATATACGTACCGTTGCGAGGACCCTTTCCATGGAATGCCGTCAACCAGCTGCTCTAGCCGGGTTCATCCCATTTCCATAATTAGCACTAAAATCCTTCCATTATGCAGGGACGCACTGCGAGTTTTCCTTGTCAGGATGCGTGTTGCCTCATCACAGGTCTGCAGCAGCCAGTTTCGTGTAACTTTACGCAGTTTGCCATGAGAACCCCAATAACAGCACTTCACACATTGCAGCCGATCGATCCGTGTATAAAAAGATTGGCACTCTTTCTCAAACACCTTCGTAGTATTTAAGGAAACTATGTAATAATAAGTTATAATAATCATAAATATATGTATAAAATAATTCAGTGTTCAAAGAGCATTTCAGTACTTATTATATAGACAAATTTACCTGTGATTCTAAGTATTTAAATACTAAAACTAGAGGGTATTCTGGGAGTGGCCATTTATTTTGATACCCCACGTGCCGGTCAACCGAGTAAGATGTGTCACAGAACGCTAACCTCGTCATCTGGTAGAGCAAATGCCTCCCATTCAACCCAGCAGCAAATCGCTGCCTCGCCTCGATGCTTTTCTGGGACGCTGATAGCAAGACCATGGTTTAGAAAGAAATCGATCTACAGGAATCTGCAATAAACCTGCAGAAAATGAAACAGACTAACTGTCGAAACGGAAGCTTTGTCCTGTGTCTGCAGGGCTGAATGGCTGACAACCATGCGCCCGTACGAACCACGATGCACCACGACAAACCCCCCTTTCCCCTCCTCCCCTTAATGATAGGCATCAGCGAATCCACATCCAAACCTCTTACGCCTGCGAAGAAACGCGGGGGTGGAATCCAGAAGAAGGAGGGCATGGCCACCACCTTTTCGCATCATCGCTGCACTTCTTCTCACGACGTCGACTTGCGACTTGCGTGGTTTGCAGGCATGTGTGGGATCGGTTTCCTGACCTTGGCCACATGTTATACGGAACTTGATGATACGGGATGCGACTGAAAAATACATACGTTGCACGCCCATGTGTTCTAGTAGTATGGTTTTGTTCTTTTACCCGCCATTTTGGGGCGATCCGGCGTTTGCGTGGAACCTCTACCGGTGATCGACGCCCGCGAGAAGGGGTGAAGCCTGTTTTCTCGAGGTGACATATCAACATCCTTTCATGTGATGTTGGGGTTCCTTGGCAGCACGATCTCTCTAAGCCATCCCTGAGATTGCAACACAGGTCGAGCCCCAATTCTGAACACGGTGAACCTCAGGTTGTTCAAAGCATGGTCGACGCATGCACCTACCTGCCTTGAATTGCTAGCTCTCTATTCGACACGCGTCAGCAGACAAGTACAAGATCCCGCACTTCTCTGGGAAGTCTATCGACCTTGATCAGCATCCCGCGCGGCGTCAGCGCGGCGTCAATACGCTGTGACTAAGCACGTCCTGGCTACGCCCCGCCGGGTTGAGTTTTCAAAAGTCGTCGATAACCAAGCCCGTGTTGCGACTTCATTATATGATGCCTAGATGAAGGGTTCGTGACGTTCGGACCTGGCTCCGGGAGTTCTAAAGTCCAGCTGATGCCTGGAGGCTATGCCCGGTGAATGTGAAATGGCGTTTGTATATCCTTGCAACTCAAGTTGCATGAACTCTCCCGGCGAGGGAGGAATCATCTTGAGCACCAGCAATATCAAGTGGCGATATTGACCCAGTAGGATGCCATGCAGAAGATTCGACTGTGAACAGAGGCATTGTGTCTTTTGTACTTCGGCCGCCAGAAGAAAAAAAAAAGGTGCAGCGCAAGATATTGTGTTTCTAGGGCTTGAGAAAGCTCCCCAGTTGACTCAAGATTGAGGACGCGACTTACACTCACTTATACAGAGGTAGCTCTCGAGTCCGTCCGTGGCGTTGCAAACCACTACCACCCGAGACTCGACGACAAGCCGTAGCACAGTCCATATCACCCGAGAGCTAGCAAACAGAAGGCTTGAGCAGGATGAACGAAACCATCTTGTCTACGTTTGCGATCTTCAAATGACCCGTGAACATGAGATTGAATCAGGCAAGACCAGATTTACCCTTGTCAACAACTGGCTTATCACGCGGGAGGACAGTCTGGTAGCTTGGTGACGGCGATTGAGAAACACGCAGACCTGTTCAGCTAGGCACTCAAACTTTTGGCCTGCCTCGTGTCAGAAGACAAAAAAGTAGTGTGACTGCGCTCGGGCCCCAGTCGTTATCGTGAGATGAACAAGGTGCTGATGTCGCTGAGATGTATGATGGCAAATGACACGAGCTTCGGATGATTCCAGACACTTGCTCTCAGAGGAAGATATCTCCTTTCTCTCACTCTCTCTCTCCTTTCTGCTCAAATTTTAACCTTCGAGATGGATCTTCGCCACGATCATCCCAGCGAAAATGACACGTCTTTTCGAGTCACCCATACATCGACAGGCTTGCACAAGAGGATCGCCGTAGAACTCACTGTCGCCAGTGTGCCTACTTGACAGGCTGAACAGCCGAAAATAATTGACGCTTGAAACGTAACTTTTGTCCTAATGAGTCCATTACTATGGTAGATCAACATGAGAAATTGAGCAAATGCCCAGTCGATCGTGAAGCCGCGTTGAAAGGTCACTTGATGACCATGGGCCCGTGCGTCAACGTCGGCAGTCTGCCCGAGACCTAGCTTCAGCCACCACCGTGGCTTGTGGACCCCTCCAACGACTGGACCCGACATCATCAGCTTCAGACAACCTGTCACGTCGCGACTGCGCCCAAAAAAATAAAATAAAAAGTAGTCAGGCCGAAGTTAGAGAGTCACGAAGCCCCCTTCATACAATAAGGAAGAAATGGCAAGACTATCCTCCCTAACGCACCACGCGGTCCCCGCTCCCGCTTCCCGGGAGCGCGGCGTCGCAGAGCTGAGCCAGTTGCTGCTCAGGCTCGACCAGACGATCCTACACGCCGACCAGGACCGTGAGAGGAGGTTACGCCGGAGCGAATTTGAGAGAGCGAGGTTGAATTCGGTGCGTATTTTCTTTAATGACGCTCGCTGTCCTCTGACTACGGGGAAAGAAGAGGGCATTGGAGCTTCGGGTACTCTGGTTCCTCGTAGACTAACTGGACATCTTCAGAATCTCGAATACGCTCGCGGCCTCCTTACCCGCGTCGAGCAAGAAACGCTCCATGTCAAGCTCCTCTCTCGCAGGCAAGATATGCAGGCCGATTTGAATCGCAAGCGGGAGCTGTTGGAGAGGCTGTTTGATCGGATGCATGATCTCGAACAGGTGTGTTGCGCCCCTTGCCGCGGCGACTTCTGGCGCAGAGAACCACGTGCCGTGGGGGAGAGGGGGGAATGAGTTCGCTAACGGGTGACAGTTGCACGAGGACGAGGACGACGATAGTTCCGATGGCGAGGACGTACTCGCCGAAATCATCCCCACGCCGAGCGAGAGCATGGATAGCAGTCGGTCGACGGACGTGCCCACGGAGGATACTGGCGAGGACGACGAGGAAGAGGAGATACCAGGGCTGCCGGAGCCTATCACGCCCGCGCCACAGGCCGCCACAGAATCAGCAGCACCACCACCACCACCACCGTCGCCGCCACCGACGACGCAACAGACCGAGACAGGAACAACGACTTCGCAAGCCCTCCGTCCACGGGGACCCGCGCGCCCCGCGTCACCGACGTCGACATCGACAGCTACCGCCACGGCAACAGCGCGCGCGGCGCTGTTCGCCTCGCGGCGCAGCAACACGCCCAAGTCGACGGCCTCGGGCGCGACGTCCTCCTCGACGGCGACGGCGGAGGCGTTGCTGGACCAGCAGCGCGCGGAGCAGGACGCGCTGTCGGAGTCGATACTGAAGATGGCCGGGGCGCTGAAGGCGAGCTCGCAACGGTTCTCGAGCTCGCTCGAGCGGGACAAGGACGTCGTTGCCAAGGCCGGGGAGGGGATGGACAAGACGGAGAGGGGCATGGACGCGGCCAGCAGGCGGATGAGCACGTTGAGGAAGATGACGGAGGGCAAGGGCTGGTGGGGACGGATGATTCTGTATGCGTGGATTTACGGGCTCATGGTCGCATTGGTGTTGTTGGTTTTCGTGATGCCCAAGTTGAGGTTCTGAGAGGGCCTTCTACTGGGTTTTTGTTTTCGATTTTGGCGTTGGGGAGATGGACTGGATATGGGGGAAGGGGGGTGTTGATGCCTTAGCGTCATCACACAACGCGAGATTGGGTCTTATTGGAAACAAAGAGTCGCTGAGGGCCTTTTATCTTCCTATCTATATCCCTGAATAAAGGGATTCTTCTTACTGACTGAGTTATCTATCTCCAGGTGAACATGTCCTGAAGATTGTGAATGCCCAAGTACGGCTTAAGCCCTGGAACCCAAAGTAAAAACGTGCTTAGTCCCAATTACTCCATCCAAGTCTCTCTCTCCCCGTCCTGCATGACCATGGTCTCCTGCGAATCGCCAGAAACTTTCTCGCCCATTGAGATATCTGGGTCTTCCTCTCGGCAGCTGTCAACTACAGCATCCGAGTCCATCGCCATCTCGCAGTCATCTTCGCGGTTCAGATCCACGGTGGCTGACATTGAGAGGTGCTTGCCCTGGACCATGTCTGTGGAAGAAAGACTGGCTGCGTCGGCAGGGCTGGTGTTAGAGAGGCCGGCGTCTCCCATGGACTCGCAGACCTTGTCGATGACGCCCTCCAGAATATCTTTGGCCGCGAGCTCGACCTGAATGTCGGCAGGGAGCTCGTCTCCAAACAGCTCAGCAAAAGAGAGGTGAAGCTCGGTATTGTGGCGGACGCACTCATCGTAGTTGAGGCCTTTGGTCAAGTTACCGCCCACAGGCTTGCCGCGCGTCTGGATTGTTAACGTTAGTGCGTTGAATGTTCAAGAGAGTGGTGGAGACTACAAGAAGGTGTATAAGAGGAATGACAAACAAGGAAGAAATAGTGGAAGTGGTTTGAAGACTTACTGGAGGGGTGTAGCTGAAGTGCTCCTTCTCACCAGTTCCAGCCTTGAGGACTCGATCGAACCAGTGGTAGCCGGTTTTGACCTGGAAGAAGTTCTTGAATTGGGCATACTGTTGCTTGAAGATAGTCGAGACCGGGGTAGGGCGATCGATGCCGCGAGATCGCCAGATGCCATCATCTTTCTTCTGGTACAGCTTGGCACCAAACCAGTACAGGTATGGCTTGGCGTTGGACTCGAAGAGCTATTGTGTGAAGAAGGATTGTAAGTTGAAACATGATCTCTTAGATAACAGCAAAGGAAAGGAAGGGTGCCTGGGGGAGGAGAGGGGGGGTGTTAGTCATTTTCATCGATGAAACTTACATAGAGCTCGTACTTATCATGGACAGCGCCATCTTCATTCTCCTTGGTTCTGAAGAGTTGAATCTCGTAGCGGAAGTGGTGCTTGTCCGTGAAGATGTGGTAGAGATCTGTTAAATTAGTATTCTGTTCCAAAAGTCGCCATAGAAAATGAACCAAGATTTGAAGTTCATGACGCAAAGCTCACCTGGGTTGATCCAGGTCTGTCCAAGCATGTTGTTGCGGATTTGCTGCTCCTCCTCTTTTTGCTTCTTCAGTTTTGCCTGCTCCTTCTTTTTGAGGGCCGCGAAGTTGTAGTCAGAAAGTGGGAGCTTCTTGTTGTTGGTGCAGCTGAAAGTGAACCAGTTAATGTGAAGGATGCGGACAGCTCTGCCCCTTCTGACAGCCTCTTTGACTACAATTGTTAAAGATTCATGGTCAGCTAAAATACTTCAATAGATGTTTGTTTTTGGAATGTGCTGTGGCTTTGTTGGGGATGGCTCTAGAGGAAAGTAATATCTGGTATTTGAGATGAGAGGGAAATCTTACTTCGCTCATTCTTTCTTCTGTTCTGGTACTGCTCATCCGTGCAGAGAAGGTGCGTGACGGAGGTATCCATAACCTGCGAGAAGTTACCCTTCCGCTGCTCGGTCCAGCTCTTGAGCTCTTCAAGCGTGTGCTCGTTGGCGCCAGCAGCCGCAAGGACGCAATTTTTGAAGATTGCTTTGACCATGTTGAGCCCTTGGGCGCGCCAATATATTGATGATGGTGAGTGTGTTGTGAAGAAGATATGGTGTTGTAATGTTTGTGAAACTGTAGTGAAGGCCTTGAAGGTGTTGGAAGGTGAGGTCAAAAAGAGAACGCAGATTGAGAGAAAAAGGCCCAATATATGCTGGATGGGTGCCTGTGCGGAGTACAGGAAAGAGCAGTTTGCAAAATCTGTTTGCAGGAAGGAAGGAACGAGGAAGATGCAGTTTTGCGATATCATAAAATTGGAGTGAAGGCCTTGTTATTTTCAAAAGGTGAGATCAAATGAGAACACAGATTAAGAGAAAGAGCCCACTATATACTAGGTGCCTGTGTTGATTGCGGGAAAGAGCGTATTGTAAAGCTGTTCGCAGGAAGGAACGGGAAAGATATCGTTTTATGATATCAGGAAATTGGGGTCAAGGCCTTGTCATTGTGGGATGATGAAGTAAAGATCTTATAGTTGCTGGAGGGCAAGACCAAAGAAAGAACGGCAAAGGGCCAGAGGAACAACCCAATATATACTGTATATCTAGCAGAGTGTGGGAAAGAGCGGTTGAAAATGAACCCATCCGCAGGAAGGAGCGATGGAGATTTGGGGCAACCTCAAAAGCCACTTTGCGAGAGATCTAAGAGAAAATTGTGGTCTCTCAAGTGGTGCAGAAAGTGCTTGGAAAAATCGTTCCGAATGAATATATACAAATCGGACCAGCACTATGAAATTGATTGAGGCTGCTTCCTCTCGCACAGAGAGAAAACACCTTATGGTATCGTACAGAAATCTGTGGCACTACTGAAGGGTCCTCCCATCATCATTCGGGCTGATCCATCACCTAAATGCTTTTTTCCTTTATTGTACAAATTGCGCAAGAAACAGGACACTCGACGACCCTGCCACAGCATCATGTTTATGCTGGTCAGGATTTGGTTGTGTACAACCCTGTATCCCAAACGACCAGCTTCCCGGTCCTCCGCGAGTCTTCGTTGAAGAAGCCGTTCCAGCCCTGCCAGGCTCTCGTGAGGGTGACACCGAAGGACTTTCCGGAGCCGGACGTGAAGAATTCGGTGATCCAGGGTTCGATGCCTTCGAAGCCGACGATGTAACGGGGAATCTGTTCGTTGGCTGTCAAACCCGGGCCCTTTTGCGCTTCTCCGGTAGGCCACAGCTCGGTTGACATGAACGATTGGGGGTCGTCATAGAAACGATCTGCTTCGTCGCGGTAGTTGAGGCGTTCAGGGCTATTCGGAGCGGTGTTGAGGGGAGGCTCGCAGGTCAAGGCGCGGGCGTGAAGAGAAGGGTGGTGCAAGTGGGAGCGCCAGGGTGTTGAGTGGCAAGGTGTCAGGAAGAGGGCGAAGAGCTCATCTGAGGATTTTGTCGACGAGGTCGTGATGCCTGTTGGGGACGAAGTCGGGTTCAGGCGTGAGTAGCTTGTTCGTAGGTGTGTTAGGACTGTCAACGGTGCCGGTTGATGTAGGAGGGTTAGGAAGAAGGACACAAGGGCGTGGAAGCCCAAAGCGAGAGTCAGAAGGTTCTTGTGTCGGAGGCGAGGTTTGGGGCGTGCAGATTCCGTGGACGCGGTTGTGGTGAAGAAGGAGGATAGAGAGGGCGCTGCGAGGATATGCAGGATGGGGAGGAGGGGATAGATGAAGCGGACTTCCTTGTGAGAAATCAAGGAAAGCGACGCTATCATCACGTAGACTGTTCCTGCCAGAGTTTTGAGGGCAAGAGAACGGAATTTGGACGGCGTTGAGGGGGTTCTGTAGAGAGATATCAGAACGAAAGGGAGGTACGCCATCGAAAGCAGGGGTAGCCCTTGAGAGAGATAGTAGTGCCAATCGTTGCGACCGTAGAAGACCGCGAGTGACTGAGATATATTGAAGTAGAGCCATTTGAAGGGCGGGAAGGCCCATTCACCGAAATACAGTCGATCGCAGGCCAGAGAAAGTGTGAGTGCCGCGGCCCCGCATAAACAGGCTTCCCGCAGGAGTATGGCAAATGTAGACGGTGTAAGAACTGAGTGGGCGAACAAAGGCCGGCTCAGAGTCACGAGTCCGATTGTTGCCCAGATAATGATGTTTGTTGGCCGTAAGAGGACGGCGATGGCGGCGAGAAAGAGGGACAGCCGGAGACTGGTGAGAGTTCCCGGCGCGTTGAGAATGGATCGAGCAGGCTTCGGGTTCTCTTTGACAGGTTTGCTCTCACCGAGGAGTTCCCACGGCCAGTAGTTCAGGGCCGCGATGGTGAGGGTTGTCTCGAGAGAATTGGAGAAGGTTCGGGTTGAGCAGTACCACTGGAAAGGACTGAACATGCTCATAAATAGCTGAGAGTTGTCAACTGAAAGTCTTTTCGTAGAAGCTTTTCGCCGTGAGTGAGGCAGATGAGACTTACAGCAAACCATGAGACGGAGCTATCTGGTCCATAGATCTTGACAGCTAGTTGCCAGGTATACCAGTCACCGGCAGCAGCAAAGACGGCCTGAGCGGCTTTTGGAGCAGCGAGGAGAAGCCATGATTTTGCGGCCGGCGGGAGAGGGTAGGCAATGATATCTATGAGGGAGTAGACCCCGGCGAAGAGGGCGGGATGCAGAGAGGAGCGGAGTTGATACTTCCATTCCTGGTGACAATTAGTTTCCGCTCTTGTCGGTCAATTCACATCGGTCAGGTTGCAGTGGGCATATCAAGTCGGCTTCGTGAGGAAGAATTATTATCACACAGGAAAACGACGAATGGAATAAGACTGACCCATGTCATCCACGCGCCGCTTCGCTCCCCAAAAGCCATGCGCCATGCGGGCTCGAGGGCCTGAAAGTACTCGTCAGGCTGGAAAAAGGTGAGGACCCACCAGGCGTTGAGGAGTCGGATGACGAGGAGGTGCCGGAAGACGGAGGGCTTGTTATGCTCGTTACGAACTGCCTTTAGGAGTTCGGGGGCGGGCGGGCAGCCGACGGAAGCCATTGTGGGGACGCGCTTGGCACGGTGTTGCGGTACTTTTGGAGGGATAGGTGGCCGGCGGCGGCAGCGGTGGACGGGGGGCCAGCGGGGTCGAAGTCGGAAGCTATTGCGTGATCATCGGACGGACGGCAATGAGAGCAGCTGGGATGGGTGGACGAATTCGATTCAAGTCGAGTCAGGAGGACTGTCTGAGGATGCGAAGGAGGCGGTTGAAAATGGAGGTATGGCGGCGGTATTTGTTTGATGCTGCTGCTGATACTCTCCTGGAGGGCTGGCGTATGTCTTCTTGACCGCTAATGGAATGTCGAGACGAGACTGGGAAGACTGCTTACTACAAAAACAGAGCGAAGGAGCGAATAGGACGAGGTCCTGCCCCCTAAGTTTCAGTGTTCACTGACAGGCCGCCCTCGCCAGGTATCTTGGCCGCTAAGAATGTGAGTCGTCGAAGCCTGAAAGCTGAGGTCCACCTAATCTAAAACCTTGATTATTAGGCATTCTGGATACCTGAAGGTAGAGAGAGGACCACCTTTCTCGGCGGCAGGAGGCCTTCCCATTGGATCCTTGCTCCAAGTCCATATTAATTGAGCCTCCCATTGGCTCCGAGTGGCGGGCATGGAAATACGAACGTCGTCATTGGGCGAGACCTGTGCTTTCTTGATGGGGACTTGGACTTTGAACTCGACTCGCTGCCATTCTTCCTCTTATCAGGCATTTATTTGTCCAATGGTAAAGATCTGGATTATGTCTCCCGAAATGATACCTGACGTTCGGCAACATGAATGATTACAGATGATACCTATGATAGTTAACATAGGCCGATCAGTTTGGTGCGACACACCGGAGGACGGGCCCGTTATCGGCGGTCTTTTTCGTCCTTCATGTCCGGCCCCACCAAACAATTAACCCATCCGTCCGCAGAAAGCCTGTTGTTGGTTGTTGTCTCTGCAGAGTCTCTATAACCTAGGTTCCGTCACCTCGACATTCCAACCTCATCTTTCTACAAGGCCACGCACTCGCGCGGCGACACCGAGCAACCAGCTGCCCCCCCAGCATCGGTGTTTCTATTACGAGAGATTCTTAAACACTGGCGCCGCTTTCCCTCGGCCGCATTCGCCTTTCTATTCCCCAACACGCATTGGACCACACCTGGCGCCCATGTGACCCGACTCGAACACCGGGATGGTTTCCCTTACATGGCCCCCTCGGGCGTCATCCTGCCCACTCACCCACTTGAGCCGCTTATACCTGCGCTTAGGGGAAGATACCTGCACTTAGAGGTATAGCGGCGTGCCTGACTCCGACACCAAGAGTTTGGTTCCAGGTCATGGTCCGGGTTTGCTTTCAGCTTTTTCCATGCCATGTCATGTTTTCGTTCCATTTGCTGAGTTTTTCTGTACCCTGATACCCGCCTCCGGCCTTTGTTGAGCCTTGCTCTTTGCCTTGCTCTTTGCCGCCGCCGCCGCCGCCGTCCAACCTGACTTTCTGCTGTTGCCTTCCCAAACCATGTTCCTCCTCGGTTTTTAGTCAATCCAAGGTCCCAGCCCAGGGTCCAAAGAGCCGGCCATGCCAAAAGGGTATAATTAGCTAAGACCCCGCGATTTGCCCCTCGCTCCGACCTTCTTCTCTCTCTTGATGTTTTTCCACCCAAAACATTACTCCAACAGCCACTTGTCCCAAAGACACACTCTTTGTTCGGCAACACGAATTGACGACCCTGAAAGCCAATCGATATTCCCACTCGTTTGCTTTTGATCATCTCTACTGTCAAATACCCAATTACTCACTCCCAATCAACTTACACATGGCTCCCCACGCGAACGGCGCCGCCCCTCATTCCAACGGCACCGCCTCCCGGTACCACGCCTCGTCGACCGAGAGCGCAATCAAGTCCGAGAACGAGCTCGCTGCCCACAACTACCACCCTCTTCCCGTCGTCTTCTCTCGCGCCGAGGGTGTCCACGTCTGGGATCCCGAAGGAAAGCAGTATCTCGACTTCCTTTCCGCCTATAGCGCCGTCAACCAAGGCCACTGCCACCCGGAGCTGGTAAAGGCTCTGACCGAGCAGGCCGGCCGCCTGACCCTCAGCTCGCGTGCTTTCTACAACGATGTCTTCCCCAAGTGGGCTGAGAAGATTCGCGACGTTTTCGGGTACGACATGGTTCTGCCCATGAATACAGGCGCCGAGGCCGTCGAGACCGCTATCAAGATTGCGCGCAAGTGGGCGTACAAGGTCAAGGGCGTCGAGCAGGGTAAGGCTCTGGTGTTTTCTGTGAACGACAACTTCCACGGCCGAACGGTTAGTACTTTTTTGCACTGTATCTTTCTGACAAGACGTTGAAGACTGACATACCGGCTGGTACAGATGACTGCGATATCTCTCTCCGTAGACCCTGAGTCGAGAGACAACTACGGACCCTACGTCCCCAACATTGGAGCCACGTGCCCTTCAACTGGCAAGCCGATTCGCTACAACAATGTTGCTGATATCGAAGAGGTCTTTGAGGCGCACGGCAAGGACACCGCCGCTATCATTATTGAGCCGATACAAGGCGAGGCTGGCGTCGTTGTCCCAGACGATGACTATTTGCGCAAGGTATCCGATCTGTGCAAGAAGCACAACGTGCTCTTCATCTGCGACGAGATCCAGACGGGCATCGGCAGAACGGGCCGTATGCTGTGCTCACAGTGGGCCGGCATCAAGCCTGACATGGTGACGTTGGGCAAGGCCATTTCTGGTGGGCTGTACCCCGTCAGCTGTGTTCTGTCGAGCAAGGAGATCATGCTCGTCGTGGAGCCCGGTACTCACGGCTCGACCTACGGCGGTAACCCGCTCGGCTGCGCTGTCTCGATCCGCGCGCTGGAAATCATGGAGGAGGAAGACCTCACGGCGAAGGCGGAGAAGCTGGGCAACATCTTTAGAGACGGAGTTAGAGGTCTCAACTCGCCCATTGTTGAGCTAGTGCGAGGCAAGGGTCTGTTGAATGCTGTTGTGATTGACGAGTCTAAGACCGAGGGTCGGACAGCTTGGGATTTGTGCCTGTTGTTGAAGGGGAAGGGTCTTTTGGTATGTCATTCCCTCAACTTTCCAGTCGCGACGGTCGTTAACACCCAAAATAGGCCAAGCCCACACACGGAAACATCATTCGCTTTGCGCCGCCCTTGGTCATCACCGAAACAGAGCTTCGCAAGGCAGTTAACCTCATCGGAGAGGCGCTCAAGGAGTTGCCTACCGTCGAGAAGGCCACACACCACTGAGGAGACGAAGAACTCGGTGTGGTGTGACGGGATCAGCCCGATACGGATGGCACAGAAATCAGGACCACTAACGATAACGCGGGGAAGTCGGTGCCCCATCGCACGACTTTTGTGCGCCGGTGTAGTGGCTTGTCAGATCTGAGCTGGTCTTGGGGGGCTGTTTAGTATGATTTACACTGATTTGGGTGAACTACCCTCTCACGGCGTTGGGGGAGCTTTTCCCTTGCGAAACATCCTCTGGGTTGTGTCTTCTTCTTCCCAGTTCTGCCTCGGAGCGGGGAAACCGAAAACGAAGAACGATTTGCTTTCATGGCGCGGGTTACTGCGACGTATCGCAGGCAGCATTATTGGATCATGGGCATATAGCATCATACGCTTCAGAGCATAGGCCACGCAGGCAGATACCAGAAGGCATATACACAAATCATCACGCACGGACGATGAGAAGGGCCCATCCCCCAGAGAGGGGTGGCTTTGGATACATACATCAGGTAGCGCGGCACATAGGCGAAAGAGAAGTTCTCCAGAATCTATTGGTGTTTTGTTGTACGTGTGTTTTGCGTGTCTTGAGGTATAGAGAGGAGACGTGTTCTGTACGGATTAGGAGTCGTGCATGCGCCATGTCGGCATGCGTGAGACTGGGTGTTGGGGGAAAGACACGTCGCGGTGCAGATGTGTTTGCTACCTTACTCAACCCCCCCGGCCCCTCCCCTGGCAACCCTCCACCATCGTTCTAGCCCGTCGTCTTCTACCTCACAACGAACCCCATGGCGATGAGAGTGAAAACGCGCCGATTGACTTGTGGGTGGCAAGTAAATCTGCCACCCACCTTATTCCTACCTGACAACCAACACTTGATATATAGGTGAGTCTTGGCAAAATGGACATGTCATATCAAGGACTACTATCGAGTCCTAGTCTATTCAAGTCGCAGTACGGTTTTACTCATGCCTTGTTCCATCTATATATCTTCGTCTTGATTGCAAACCAAGGGACCGGCGAACTGTTTATGTCGCCCGCCCGCCTGTCTTCATAAATATGATCAAAGCCAACCCCCCCCCCAAACGTCAGTCTGGTCGCGGCTCCGTAGGAAGGCCGTAGAGGTTGCGTTACGGGATGGTGGTGCGACAAAACCCCACCTCTCCCTTCATTTTCCCAATTGGCCGAGTTGGTGTTTCATTCACTTATCAAGGGGTTCTCGATCTGGATGCGGTGGCTTCTTGGTTCGCGTGGGTTGATATTGCTTGAGGCCGTTTTTGCTATCGGGGGTGGGGTGAGTCAGACGGGAATGGGATGGCTTGGCGCGAGGTCACCTTTCATGAAAGAGTAGCGAGTAAGCATCTGTCATGGAGGTCGAGCCCTTACTTTCTGGATACGAAGTAGAAGAGTAGTCCCAGGTATCATCATCACCTATGTCCGCTTTGTGGCCCGGCTAAATCTGAATCTCCAGGTGTGGGGTGGTGGTGGTGGTGATAGTAGTAGTAGTACTAGGTATTCTTGCGTTGAGCACGACGAATGAGTGAGTTGGATGTGGTGCGGCGATTACTCGAGGCGAGATCTGTTGATGCTTTGTTGATGGTACCGGGGAAATCGCCCAGATGCTGCTGTGCCGTATTACGGTTCACGAGTAGGTGAATCTACAGGGCTCCCTTTTCCCGCATTGAACAAGTCGGGTCAACCCAACGCCTGGTTCTTCACATCGTCATGTAAACGGGTACGCGTAGTTTGCTGACTTCGAGAGTACGACCGACGGGAGTTGCATCAACGGGAGATTGCGGCTCTGGGGAAGCATCTAGACGGTCTTTCCCGTTTCTGTGCAAGGTGTGTGAGTAGGGGGTGGAGCAGGTCGACAACTCTGTCGGTGTAAGGGTTCGAGATCTCCTCCTGGTCGACCAACGTGTCTGGAACTGGCCACGTCCTAAGCTGAGCGGTTGCGAAAAAGTCGGTATATCCCTCGGCTGAAACCGTTGATGCCTGGATGTGAGTCTAGGTTAGCCAGACTGGTCCCCCCGGGAGGCTCGTGTGCTACATCACGGGTGGATATCAACGATGCCTGCCTTGTCGTAGCCGTCCTTCCCCGTCGATCCCTTGATCGAGGGACGTCCTGGATTTCGGGTTGCACAGTATCTCTATAGCTTTCTTTGCAGATAAGCTTGTAGCCAGAACGCCTAAATGACGTAGACAATTGGAGGCAAACGAGACGGGCGCTTGCAGCCGCAACCATAGAAAAAAGCCATCCCAAGCCACCCGACGTCCTGAACCCCGGACGACATCGTGTAGGTGGGACCTATGACTCCACGAACCCTTGGCGATGAGGAAGAAACAAGCAACGTTCGATGGGTGGGTGAGTCGTTCTTTTGAGACCTACTTCGACCTTAAATTCTCTGTTTTTGCCTGCTAGTCAGACGGAACGAGGACGATGGTGGCGAGTTGAGAAAGCAGTCGACCGTTGGTTCCCACGTTTCCCCAGGAATTCATCGTCGAGCCGCGCCCCGTCCGATGACCAGTTCACCTCAAAGTCGAACCTCCTCTGAACAGGCAGGTGTCCCACTCAATGGCACGGGTGATTGGCTCATTGATAAAATGGGGGATTTGTCGATCGCTGCGGTCAAGGCTGTTACCTTTTTGAGCGCTAGGACCTCGGGCGATGCGGTGGGCATCCGCTTACACCCACACAGGCATCTCCAATGTTAGCGCGTCAGCGGTTCCACTGTTACTGTCGAACTCGATCTCACACGACCCTGCTAACAGTGGGACCCTAGTGATGCTAGCATTGTGTGTGGGTGTACTTCTCCAAGGTGTGGGCAGCCGGAGCTCTCGAAGCACGCGGCACCCTGATCGGATTGCCGCTTTGAGGCAGCGAATGGCACTTGCATGGGGGGCTGGCTAGACGCCGAGGCGGGCGAGACAAGTACGTCTTGGATATGGTTGCGTCGTCGATGTCAGTTGCCAGGCACAGAGGACGCGACTCCAAGGGCACTGTCTTGGCTCTTGAGCTTCACCCTCCGGGTCCTGAGAAACACACTGTGAAGAGTGTTGGTCTTGTGGGGTGCGTGCAGTTCGAGACCACAGTCGGTGATGTCAATGGGTTTCATGGATCCCGAAGAGAGAGAGAGTGTGTGTGTTTGAAGCCTGGGGCATCAAAGTGACTGGGGACGGACGTTGGGAGTCTGGACTGGTTGATGACTTTGGGGCTTGGCAGTGGTTCGTGCGATGATTTCAGCAAAGCACGAGGAAGTACAGATGCTTTGCTAAGCGACGGGAGAAAACGAAACGGAAATAACTTTTGCGCGATGTGGAAATGCACTGGCTTATTCGGGATTTGACGGCGATGAAGAAAGTATTCGCGCCTCTAGGCAACGAACGACGGAGTGCTTGGAGACGCGTTGGCCTGGGGCACATGTGCGTCGTGGTGGTTGCCAGTGCGGCACGGTACTTTGCGGTGTTGTTTGTTGGCGACAGCAGGGAGGGTGGGCGAGGTTCCTGTTAGCTCAAGAGTTGTTTGAGGCATGCATATTCGAGTAAGGCAGTTGCAGTTCCTTTGGTGCCCGAGGCCCCAATCACGGTAACGTTGTTCTTTTTGTGTCAGGTTGGGGTTGTCAAGGAACGGAACAGCCACGGCCATCGCTAGTTCTCGACACGATGCGTACGTAACCTTGAGAGGTGGACGAGCGGATGGAGCAGACATGCCATCTCAGGTCGCGATCCGGTTGGCTGAACGCATTGCAGCTGGCGCCAGGCAGACGGACGAGCAGCCTCAAGAATAAGGTGACCTGACTTGGCGATTTGTTGAGCGTGCGAGCCTGAGGCCCAAGAGCTCGCGCAGTGAAGTGGAATAAGTCAAGGCAGGCAACCAGGCGAGCCGAAGCCGAAGAGTAGGCATGCAGTAACTAGTTGTGACTGCGTGGTGCGGCAGAGCAGTCAACACCCTGAGTCGATGGGAAAGAGAGTGCTGGGCTGCAGACGGCGTGAATGTGCAAAGTTCGTTGCAAGTATGGGGCTTGCGTTCGCCGTTAGTCAACATTGGACCAGATGTCGATTGGATTTGACAAGGGCGGTTTACTTTGGACCAAAACCTACCTTAGAGTACGCGGTGAGCCATATATGTGCTTTGCATGTTTCGAGGTGATGGGCCAACAATGACGATACTCGGTTGCAATCGATTCCGGAATCCACTCATTGAGAGTGCTGAGGAGCAGACCTGAGGCTTTGACTTTGCCTGATTTTGTGGCCGGGTGGGCGGCAGTGGAACGCAAGACGGCGCCATGGCTCAGCGGGCTTGACATGAGGCAGATGAGTCGCCGAACGATTCAACCCGTCGTCTTGTTTGGATGTGGTTCGTCATGGTAGTGAAAGAAGGCTGGCTGGTCGACGTTCGATGCTCGTCTTCACATGGCGGCCTTCTTCTTGAGGTGCACATGCCTGGCGTGGTGCATCTTGAGGTGGTAAAGAAGGGAATACGATAAGGGCAGCGCACATTTGCATCTAAAAGTATTGGTACAGAGGTACCTCTTTTTTTGTCTAGAGCTGGACCGAAAGTCTGCGTAGACCATTTCTATGCCCAGTCGACATCTCTGGGCGTTCTGGCGTGCGTCTGGAAGGGCGGATAGAGTGCTGGACTGCATTTGGTAGCCATCTCATTCGTCCTTTTTCGTCGGTGAGGTTGGTATTCTGAGGGCTTGTGCTTGAAGGGTAGTGTACTGAAGTAAAGGCACCTGAGGTGGAGAAGGTTCCGTCTTGGAAATTTGTTACAGGGGAGAGATGGTCGCTGGAGTCATTCCAAGTGGCCCCCTGGCAAGCCTGGGTGTGCCCAAAGTGCGTGTATTGAGGTATCTTATCGCACTGAGCTACCTACTATGTAGGTTGAACTGAGGAGAGAGTTGGAGATGGGGTCCGAAGACCGGGGTCTCTGTCATGTCGACGACGTAATGATGAAATGCTCAGAAGGGACGAGCGGCCAGGCGAGAGGTGTTCCAGTAGAGAAAGTGTAACGCCCTGGTTGTGCTGCAACGCAGAAGTTGCCCATCTAAGGTGCCTGAACCTCACGGAAGTTGAAACTACCCGGCTTGAGGATGACCTGGAGGGTTTGGCATTGATGAAGAAGGTCATGGAGGCTTGGACGGGTCACGGCTCACAGTCCGTGGAAGTGGAAATGGAGAACCTCTCTTTTGGGGGAATTGAAGGCTGGGGGGCGATTCCATGGCAATGCAGGATAAGGGACCTTTAAGCAACAACACTAACACGGGCAGTGAAATGGGCCTTGACATGGAGTGGCATAATACATCCCGGAAGCTGCCAGTCGTAAGCTCGTGAACTGGCCAGAAACAACGGGATTCGAAAGATCCATGGATACATCTACAAGAGATAGTGGTTTGCGGTCTGCAGAATGCCGTTGCTAGACAGAAGGTAAAAGATGCGCAGCCGCCGCCTTTCCGAACACGGAAGGCAAGGTCAGTACCTTAGGCGAGCTCGGGAAGTGGAGCAGCGGAGGCATTGAGCAGCAAAACTTCTATGGAAGGAAGAAAAAGGTGCTGAGGCAGGACTTTGCTCAGAAAGTCTACAGATGTCTTATCGATGGGCCTTATCGAGCCATGATGGCATTTTAGTGCAGCAGCAGCCAGCACCCCTACTTCGCTTGCTGCGTGACCGAGACCGGACTTGTACAGCCCAGGTATCCCTGGCCCATGACATGCCTCGTCCCACCACCAGAAGGACCCCTGACCAGTGACCACGAGGATACGAGTGGGGCTTGCTGCGTTGCACCTGCATTGGCTGTTTCGGAGCGGCAAGTACCACGACTGCTGTCGTGGTGCCGATAGGTGGCTACGTACCGTCTGGTGCAATGAGCCAAGATACGTACTTCTCCACATCACAAGCCCTGAACTGTTGTTGCCGCTGCTTTGCTTGCTTGATGTGATCACTGGATGACATTTCGGTGAGGTTGCCCTGCCTTGGGCCCTTTTCTCACGCATCGCATCATTTTGGTTTGCTTTGGTTAAATCACATCACCCACGAGACTATTGCGCCAGCCGCAGCTGCTGCTCATCCTCCTCCTCCTTCACCTCTCTTCGTTTGTTTCTGTCCTCTGCGAGGTCTTGAACGGCGACAGGACGGTCTGTTGCTGTTTCTGCTGTCTCTGCTGTCTCTGCTGTCCCACTCGACCCGGTAGCCCACCATCCATCGCATCGCATCGCATCGCATCGCATATCGCTTGATATCCACCGCACATCCCCCGGGGCCCGACCTTTCTAACTCAACTGCCACGCTCCTCTGTCACTTCAAGCACCTGAACAGGATACGGGGAAGAAGGAAACAGGCACCACAGTCGAGCAGCCTTGAGCAAGGGTTCAGAGCAGATCACCACACTAGACAGTCTCTATACCCTGCGTCGTAGTATACATATCTCATCACTTTTCGGACAGGACTCTCATCTGGCGCTACCGTGCCGCTAAAACAGTCGAGGTGCTACCCTTTATCGCATCGCATCCACCATCCACATCCACGGTGCACCCACCTCACCTCCCTGAGGTACCTATCTTATCGGCGCCCTTATCCACTCTAGTCCCCATCCATCCTCGTCACCTTGTCTCTGCTCTTGCTGCACCTGTCACCTCCTCGGTGCGTCCCTTCTTCTATGCCCTCTCTGCCCATCTCCTCGGACCATCTGTCTACTCTTTTCTAATCTCGACTTCTATATCGATCGCTCTGCCTTGACCGGTCCGAACGCGCGCGCCCTTCTTCCATCTTTCTTTCCCCCATCTGCCCTACACCCACGACCTTCCTCGACTTCTCTGCCCTCTTGCCTCCTCTCGCTTCCTCTGGTCGCCAACTGTCGCCGTGCCCGGCACCTGTTTGCACCGCCGTTTGCCTTCAACTTCAGTGTCTACACCACCCGCTTCGCCATCAAGGTACAAATCAACTACAAACGCTGCTCGTCCCTGATAGCTCCGAGTCATTAGCTTGACCTTGGACCTTGCCTGACTCTTGTCCCGAAAAGGTACATTCCTCCCGTCTTCTCTACACACTCTCCTCCAGCACCTTGCTCTCGGAGCCTCAAACGGCTGTGTACTTGCACTCACCGAGCTAGCTTCTCGTTCTAATGCTCACCGTCCATCCGTATTAGTCACAACTCGATAACTTTCCACGCCTCCCTCCTGCTCTTCAACCTCGCCGCTCCTGAACCCTCTCGTCTTCCCGGCCTTTCGAGTGCCATCGACCTGCACCATCCTCACGTCTTCAATTTCTCGGTCACGTTGTCAAGACGACACTGCCGCTCTCCCGCACTTGCTCACGGACGCCACGACGGTCCCCGCTTCAACCCTTCGAGCGCATCCTCGACTCTGTATCGATCTGGTGTGCGTGCGCTCCCGACCTATCGGATAGCTGCCGCCTTGTCTATGGTCCCTGGCTACCTTGCCGCAGCAACACACTCAGGGTTCTAGCCGCTACTCGAAGCTCTCTGCCTGCTTCTCTTGTCTCTTCTCCGACTTCGTTCTTACAACCGTTAAATCATCTCGGACCCATCGCCACGCTCTGAGCTTCCACGATCTGGATGTGTACATGACGACGCCGCACGCCGCCGACGTCTTCCGCATAGCAGAGGCCCCCGGCCTGAACTTCAACTCTCCGATTTCGCCCCTGTTCTCGACGACCTCAACAGAAGACCAACATGGCGGACCGGCTCCCGACCTCGTCCTCGTCCGGACGCAGGCGACGCGAAGCTGATGCCTCTATTGGTGATTTTGTCATAGGAGGTGAAATCGGCAAGGGCAGCTTCGCTCAAGTATACAGTGGCTATCACAAGGTTCGTGCGCTCCTCTGTTTCTCCTCGCACTCGGGGATATTCGCTTCTCTTGCTGCTCCTCAGATGTTGGAATGAGAGGTGACTCACGCGTTTCACGAATGATTAATCTGATCCTTGCCTTCTTAGAGCTCCAAAGCAACTGTGGCCATCAAGTCGGTTGAAATGGGACGTCTGAACAACAAGCTTAGGGAGAACCTGTACGGCGAGATCCAGATTCTCAAGACGCTCCGCCATCCTCACATCGTCGCCCTGCACGACTGCGTCGAATCCGCCACACATATAAATTTGGTCATGGAATACTGCGAGCTGGGCGACTTGTCTCTCTTTATCAAAAAAAGAGAAAAACTCAGTACGAATCCAGCTACACACGATATGGCGAGGAAATACCCTGTAACGCCGAATTCCGGCCTCCACGAAGTTGTCACACGCCACTTCCTCCAGCAGCTCGGCAGTGCCTTGAAGTTCTTGAGAGAGAAGAACTATGTCCACAGAGATGTTAAGCCGCAGAACCTACTTCTTCTACCCTCGCCCAGATTCAGAGAAGAACACTCTCGTCCCATCTTGACTGCCAGTCAAGACTCCTTGATTCCGAATGCCGGGTTGGCCTCTCTGCCGATGCTGAAGCTCGCTGATTTCGGATTTGCTCGCGTCTTACCCTCCACCTCTCTTGCAGATACCCTATGCGGATCACCACTGTATATGGCCCCTGAGATCCTTCGTTACGAGCGATACGATGCAAAGGCTGATCTTTGGTCCGTGGGTACTGTACTATACGAAATGATTACCGGACGCCCTCCTTTCCGTGCAAGGAATCATGTCGAGCTGCTCCGTAAGATTGAAGCTGCCGAAGATCGGGTTAAGTACCCTAAGGAACTGGTGGTCAGCAAGGAGCTGGTGAAGCTAATTAGCAAGCTACTCACACGGAATCCCGTCGAGCGCATGAGATTCGAGGATTTTTTCAACGATCCCATTGTTGCCGGTCCCATACCAGGCGTGGTCGAGGACGATGTTCCGAAGTCAGAGATCAAGGCCTCGAGGGATCTTCGATCTCTCGGCAGATCTGACTCGACGTCCTCGTTATCTCGGCGATTGTCCCTCCGCCGACAGGCCGAGAATGAGCCTGCCCGCGACGAAGGGGAGCCAGCAAAGTCGCCCTTGAGATCGCCCAAGTTGTCCAGCCCAGTTGAGCCTCGTCCTTCGCAAGGCGCACTTGATGGGCAAGCCCGTGTAAGCCAGTCACCGGGGCACGAAACTGGGGAAGGACTTGGAATCCGACGTCCTGCTATGCCCCAGCCTTCCACTTCGGCACCCACACGAACTCACAGGCTTTCAACTGTGTCGCTCAATCGCCCTCCCCCTCGCGCATCAGCCTCACCGCCGACTTCGTACTTGAATGAAAGACGACTTTGTCCTGTTACTGAAAGGAGCATGACAGAGCAAGAAAAGGCGGCTCAAGATGTCGCCTTTGAGAGAGACTATGTCGTCGTTGAGAAGAAGCATGTGGAAGTCAATGCTTTTGCGGACGAGATGGCAGCCAACCCACGCCTCACGTCACTATCCCCCAAGACTGGTCAAATGATTCGTCGTGCTACTCAACAGGGCCCTCCGACTTCGACAACCGGAGCCGGACGCGTTCAACCTTCCAATGCTGTCCAGATAGCCCAGGGCAAGGGACGTTCGGGACACGATCGCCGTGATTCTTACGATGGTAAGAATTTTTCAGCCAGCCCAACAACTCAAGGATTCATCGCCAAGGCCATTTCCGACGCCAGCGTGAGGCTCTTTGGGTTCAAGGTACCACAACACGTGCTGGGTGGCAAGGGTGCTTCTCCGCCACTTTACAGCCCCTTCCCAGCCTACCCAACGCCCTCAGGGCCGGTAGGTCTGATCGGCGATGGCAAGCAAACCGTTCCAGCCGATGAAGACGCACGAGCCGTGAAACTCATTCAAGATTTCGCACACCGCAGCGATTGCGTCTACGGATTCGCAGAGGTCAAGTACAAGCAGCTATTCCCCCTGGCCCCGTCAATGGATCATGGATTAGGCGGCACGCCCGCAGACCAGATTACGGAAGAAGATGATGGTCTTACCTTTGAAGCCGAGGTACTCCTATCAGAAGAAGCTCTTGTCCTCTATGTCAAGGCCCTTACCTTATTGGCGAGGGCCATGGATGTTGCGAGCCTGTGGTGGACACGAAAGACTCGCGGCGACACGACAGGTGCTTCTGCCGCGGAGGTATCTAAGGAAAGTCTCGCCCAACGAATAAACTCAACTGTGCAATGGGTTCGAGGCCGCTTTAACGAAGTCTTGGAGAAGACAGAGGTTGTTCGACTCAAGCTCATTGCTGTCCAGCAGAAGCTGCCTGAGGATCACCCAAGCCACCCTAGCAATCATGGGGGCGAGTCTGCTTCCTCGGCCACTTCTGGAACGAGAGACGTGTACCTCACGCCCGGCATCAGTGCTGAGAAGCTTATGTACGACCGAGCTCTGGAGATGAGCCGTACAGCTGCCATTGACGAAATCACGAACGAGAACCTTGAGGGTTGCGTCACGTATTACGTCACGGCCATCCGCATGCTTGAGGCCGTTCTGGACAACGATGAAGACACCGTTAAGCGAAGGTACTCTGCCTCGAGCAAAGAACTTGTTCGCGAGGAGGTGTCGAGTGATCTGGACAGCGACGACCAGCAGGTTGTCACTCGAAGTAAGTGATTCACCTCCCAATGCAGTGACCTTCGAGTCTAATCAAGTGCAGTGATTCAAATGATTACTGGCCGCTTGTCGACCGTCCGTAAGAAGATGGCCATGATCGCCGAAGCATCGCGATCTCAACAGGCTGCTCAACTTGCCGCCCGCAAGCGAAGCGGCGATGTTACGCCACGTAGTGTACCCTCGTAAGCCTCCCTGAACGGAGGGCGGCGCGCCAGTCTATGGCCCGCATTAACTGAAACGACTGGAAAACACTCTCTTTGCCTCGCGACTATGAACATTTGCTTTGTAAGGACCTGGAAAATCCCCGGCTATCAGATTTCGGACGGTGTTCAAAGAAAGACAAGCCAAGGAAACAGGTCAGAGGCTTTACTTTGACTTTCACACATCGGCGTTGGGGGAGGGAAACTGGCATACTATCGATTCATATTCTTTTCTTTTCATCATAATTTTTTCATTGGCGTTGGGACTTGGAACGGAACAGCGAGGCATCTTTTGCTTCTGCTAAAGCGGACTAGTTCATTTGGTATTTGGCGTGCACATAGGGGCGAGGAAGGGAAATCACAGAACCTTGAACCGGCATAGCAGCTTGCTTGGCTTTCATTGTGTTCTTCTCGTGCTAGGATGGCCACTCAAGGATGACGATACAAAACGGTTATCGTACTGAGAAGTGGAGGGTTGGACACGAACGAAACAATGTTGCATACTCCAGGAGGTATGCTGGTGGACTCTGGATCTGCCATGCATTGACGTAGTGTCAACAACGTGAAGAACGTTCCAGCCGTCGTCTTACAATTAGTGAACTGCACTCGAAAGTATCTGTATTAGGTTGCCGGAGGCATTTCGCTTTGAGAATGGGGTTCGAACTGCAAGCCTTGTTGTGCTTGATCGGCGATCATTAAGGTTACCAATCTGGTTCGTTCAGCCCTTCAACACGAAAAAGAGTACCAATGCCATCGCTTCCATGTTGTTTTCCCTTTTGACAGTCCCCTTCTTATCGCTCCCGTCAAATCTCAAACTCTCAACTCGCAGCATTATTGATTTCCAACTCGCAGTATTATTGATTTCTCCCAGTGCCATGCATTGCTCTTGACTTCGAATGTGGATACCCTCGCCATACAGAGTTTCTCTCAGTTTCTCTCCTCTTATTCGTCCTCCAAGTCATCAAAGCAGAAGCCCTACTGTGAAGCTCACCCCGACCATCACCACGAAACCCACTTTCCCGGGCCCAGTCTGGACCGCGCCTTTCGAACGCCTTGCTTGAGAAAGTTAATTGTAGGAAACGTCTCCCATCAACAGCCTCTGTCTACCTTGGTGGCTCTGCAGTTAGTATGCACCTCTATGTCTTTTCGTCTGTCCTGGCCCAGCATGGCAATCATATCAGCATTGAAGGAGAGGGGCGTCAGGAGAATGCCAGGAAAGATAAAAACCTCTTGGTCTTTCCCCTGTCCCTCCCATCGAAAGACTTCTCGCCTCATCGCAATCATTTCACTCGTTGATCATCGTCATCATCACACTCGCTCTTTCTTGCCTCATCCCGTTCACCAAGACAAGCTACGTCAGGACACCGTAAATCAAACCAAAACAAACCAGACAAAATGAAGGTCCTCGCTCTCTTCGCTGCCATCCTCATGGCCTCCTCCACGGCCTCAGCCTGCGTCGCCATCGCCAAGAACCACGGCCACCGCGACGGCAGAGGCTCAAACAACGGCGGCGAGGAGTTCATGGCCGCCCTGCAGACCGCGCCCGAGGCTTGCGCCGCCAAGGAGGCCTGGTACGAGTGCTGCCGCCTGAACGAGGCCATCTGCATCGCAGACAGCGCCGAATCGTTTGCTAAGTGGTGAGTTTCCTGTATCTTGTTCCCCCCCCCCCCCCCCCCTTCCTTTTTTTTTTCTTCTCTTTTTTTTTCTCTCTGTCTCTTTATA